>CM064553.1:13371520-13504128 GCA_032716605.1 Paralithodes platypus
GAAGACGACGACGATGAAGAAGCTCTGCGACGCCAACAGAGCTATGTTGATCCAGCTTCCTTCCACCTCTGCGAAAGTATGGTATGTGTTATTTGATGAAGTTATTCTTGTAAAGTAAATAATGACTATTAGGCCTATACAGTATACCGACATGTTGTGGTAGCGTGGGGTCTTTGTTGGGTTTGGGGAATGTGATGATGATACCATGCTTCCAAATGTCTGGTATTGTGTTGTGTGAATAGCTGTAGTTTGATATTAATTAAAATGTAAAACTTGCAAACTAAACAAACCAAAATTGGGACAAGGACAATATAAAGTCAAATTAAATTATCAAAATCGCTATGTGGAAACAACGTTTACTAAAATGAAAATTATTAAATAAAAGAACACAATCCACCACATAGGGTGTACATTACTACATGAGCAAGTTAATCTGTTTCCCAAGCAAACTAATCGCACATATAACAACGCACTATCGTCACGTTAAAGGAAGTAGTCAAGTTTGGGAATTGAGTGTTAGTGAGTGCTTGTATGCCTTGTGGTCGCAGGTGTCTGAGGTGTATGTTGCTTATGTTGTCTAGGTCACAGGCGGGTGAGTGCTTGAGATTGTTGATGATATGCTTTGTCTGGTGATTGGTGAAGGGTGTATAGTCAGGGTCTGTGGGAATTGTCTCTTACGTCAGATGACACGTCGGTCGTCTTTGTGAGATTTTAGGTGGCTGACATGTGAGAAGTGATTGATGAGAGTGTTTGCTTGTTGTTTACATGAAGGAGTAGAGTCTGTTGTTGTGATTGCAGTATGTGATTGTGTTTTGTTGCTGTTGGAAAGTGTGATGCTGTTTAGTGTTTTGGGGTTTGTTTTGTGATCAAGTGTTTGTAGGAAGTTATTCCAATTTAGTTTTTGTTGTTAGTTTGGGTGTTGAGTGCTTGAATTTGTTGTGTGATGTCTTGTGTGTGGGGTGCTGGGGAGTGTTTCAGTGTGTCGCGTTGTCTGATGAGGTTTTGAATTTCTGGTGTGAAGTTGGGGTTGTGTCTTTTTCTGTTACCTCTTGGAATGTGTTTCTTGTCAGCGTTTTGGATAGTTTTATTGAGTATGTGTACAGCATTGTTGATGTTAGTGATGGGTGTACTGTTTAGAGTTGTGAAGTGTTGTTCTGTCTCATTTGTGAATGCTTCCCAGTTAACTCTTTTATAATTGGTGTATGTGTGTTTGTGGCTAGCTGGGGTGAGTCTGGTTTTGGTGGTGATAATGATCGGGAGGTGGTCAGAGCCTAAGGTTCTGACCACCCTCCAGGATGTTGTGGGGGCGAGTTCTGGGGAGCAAAAGGTGATGTCTGGAAATGATGGGTTATAGAGGGCTTGGTGAGGAATATGGGTATGTTGATGGATGTCGTTAAGGATGATGAGGTTATCTGTTTGGTTTTGTAGTACCAGCCCTCTGTCTGTGTCGGGGTTGTCGACAAACCAGGCCGACGTCTTGGCGTTGAAGTCACCACCCAGGATGATGTGTGGGGTGTTTGTGATGTGTTGTAAGTGTGGTCTGTATTCATTTGGTACTGTAGGGGATGTTTGGGGAGGGATGTATGTGTTTATGATGGTTATGTTGGAGGTGTTGCCAGTGTGTATTTTAATTGATTGTATTTCTGTTGTGTTATCATTTGGGGGGAGGAGGGATTTGGTTTGTACACTGGTTACTATGTATGATATTTCTTTGTGTACCAGGGTGATGAGTCCACCGCCCCCGCCGACAGCCCGGTCTTGTCTGATGGTGGTGAAATTATGAAATGTGGGTGTTTTTTTGTGTTGTGCGGAGTTTTGTTTCTTGTAAGATGGCAATGTGTATGTTGTGTTGTTTGATGAAGTGTGAGAGTTTGTGTTTCTTTGTGTTAATGCCATCTATGTTCAATTGGAGAATGTTAATGTTATGTGCAGATGTATGTTGGGTGCTGCTGCACGAGGATGGGGTGGGGGTGAGGGAGGGGCTGGGGGTTGGGATGGGTGAGGTGGGATTGGGGAGCAGGAGATGGGGGTTGGAATGGGTTAGGATGGGGTGTGGTGTGGTGTGTTGAGTTGAGGATGTGGATGGTATGGGAAGGTTAGGTGGGTTAGGGAGGAGAGGTGGACGGGTTTTAGGGGGGGGAGTGGATGATATGGGAAGGCTAGGTGGGTTGGGGAGGAGAGGTGGACGGGTTGTTTTTCTTTCAATTGACAGGTTTATTCAGTTAGGACCAAGTTGTGAAAGGTAGCGAGTTAATTGACATACGGTACTGTATTATTTTCCAGTTAGATTTGTATACGGTCCCATGGCAGTTGGGCCGCATTCCAATTGAGCACTTGCGAGTTTCAGGCTACTGTACAGTATAAGGAAGTTGGAGCTGTAGACGTCGATAGTAAACATAAATGCAATAATAGTGTAGGTTTCTGATGGATAAAGAGTATGTTGAAATGGATTTTATGTATTTATTAATGAACTAGAACCGTATTTTAGGTGGTAATTCTGCTAAATATCAATGTCTGCTGCTCCAACTTGCTTATAAAACGAAACTCGCAAGTGGTCAATTGGGCCGCCGCCCATGTAGTGTTTACGTTACTCGTACGCTCGCAATCACGTTCTCGTCTATTTTGACTGCCATGGGATAAAATAATGGGTTGAGGAGCTTCCCCTCACCCCCATGACTTATTGTCATCATCATATATATTGGCAGCAGGGGGGGGGGGCAAATAACAGTACGCCGCGGCCCGAGCGACTGTGCACCTTCTATACAACCTTCCTAAAGTGGAAGTAAAATCTTCAGGCAGTAATATTAACACCTTACGAGCGGCCTAAGCGGTTTATTTATGTGTACCGCCCAGCGGGGTGTTTTTAGCCAAAATAGGGCTGTTTACGTGATCATTTTCATGCCTAAATAAGACCCAGAACGTAAAACAAGTATCTATCCCTGAAAGGGCATAAACAGAGCTTTCGAATGACACCATAACGATCCTTGTTGTTGTTGTTGTTCCCTAAGCTGCCTGGCCGAACAGCCCCGAGTCCCTGAGAAAGGCCATGGCCACGATCGGGCTTTCCCACAGAGCTCTCATTGAGTGTAGATTGTGTTGTTGGCATAAGTGGTTGTGTGAAATGCAGTCTTCTATGATGTGTTTAATGGTATGGGGTGCTGTGTTACATCCCGGGCAGGTGTCGACAACGGAGTCATCCAGTCTCTTCTGATAGCTCAGGAGAGCTGGATGGTGTCCGCATCTCAGCCTGGCCAGGTGGACTCTGTCCTCGCGAGGAAGGGAGGATTCGGAAGGATGGATTTCGGGAGGTCGTGCATGCAGCTGCGTGTTGTCTGTGAGTGAGTGGATGGATCGGTGAGAGATATGAGTATGGATGTGCTTCTGGAAGTTGGTTCGGGGTGGGCAGGGAGGGAAAGAGGACAATAATTGTGTGTGATACCGTGTGCTGGGTGTTGTTTTGATATTTCTTGGTGTCTGTGGGTGTGTTGCCATGTAGTTTAGTGGGTGGTCTTGGTTCGTGGAGGCTGCTGCCAGGAATTGAGTGCCTCTCATGTCCAGATGGTCTTTGACTTTGAGGATTTTGGTTTCTTGATGTAGGTGATCTGTGGGTGCAGTAGCTGTGCAGCCTGTAATGATCTTCAGGGCTTTGTTTGAATAGTCTGTAAGGTCTTATGATGTGTTTCAGCTAGGTTAGAAGCCCAGGCTGGGCTTGCGTATTCCATCACTGATCTTATGTATTGTTTATATACTGTGGTGGTAGTTTCTTTGTTGTGTCCAAATTTTGTGTGAGCAAGTGACCTGAGGGCGTTAAGTTTGGGTGTCAGTTTCTTTTAATGTTTGTGGTGTGCTGTTTGAATGTCATATGAGTATCATATGTTACTCCTAGGATTTTGGGTGTGTGTGTATGTGTTAGGGGTGTGTTGTTTATGGTGAGTTGAGGGATGTATTCGTGTTCTCCTGTCCAACTTGTGAGCAGGGTTGCGGTGGATTTGGCTGGGGCTAGATTAAGTCTGTTTGTAGTGCACCAGCCATGTAGTGTGTTGAGATAGGGTTGAAGGAGATCTGTTGCTCTTTTTGGGTCATGGTGTGTGCATGTGAGTGTTATGTCATCTGCATAGGAGGCTAAGTTTATTTGGGGCGTATTGGGTGTAGTTATATCGTGCATGTACAGATTGAAGAGTGCGGGCGATAGGACGGATCCTTGTGGGACTCCGTTTGGAAAGTTTCTGATTTTAGAGGACTGACCGGCAAAAGATACGTGTGCACATCTGCCTGCTAGGAAGTTGGCCAGCCACCGTTTTGTGTTGTTGTGCATGTTTGTGTTGTAGATTTTGTTTGTTAGGTTGTGGCGGGGGATGGCATCGAAGGCTTTACTAATGTCGAGTGTGGCTAATAGTGATCTGTGTGGTGGTCTAGCTGAATTGATGCCGTCGAAAGCTCTTTGTGTAAGGTCTGTGAGAAGAGTGTTTGTGGAGTGCAGTGGCCTAAAGCCATGTTGTGTTGGAGCTAGGGGTAGGTCAGGTGTAATTAGTTGTAATACTAGGCGTTCCATGACTTTGGAGGGGGAGCAAAGGAGTGTGATGGGGCGGTGCGAGGAGGGTAGCGTGGGGTCTTTGTTGGGTTTGGGGAATGTGATGATGATACCATGCTTCCAAATGTCTGGTATTGTGTTGTGTGAATAGCTGTAGTTTGATATGTTAGTGAGTGCTTGTATGCCTTGTGGTCCCAGGTGTCTGAGGTGTATGTTGCTTATGTTGTCTAGGCCACAGGCGGGTGAGTGCTTGAGATTGTTGATGATATGCTTTGTCTGGTGATTGGTGAAGGGTGTATAGTCAGGGTCTGTGGGGAATTGTCTCTTACGTCGGATGACACGTCGGTCGTTCTTTGTGAGGTTTTAGGTGGCTGACATGTGAGAAGTGATTGATGAGAGTGTTTGCTTGTTGTTTACATGAAGGAGTAGAGTCTGTTGTTGTGATTGCAGCATGTGATTGTGTTGTGTTGCTGTTGGAAAGTGTGATGCTGTTTAGTGTTTTGTATAGTTTTTTGGGGTTTGTTTTGTGATCAAGTGTTTGTAGGAAGTTATTCCAATTTAGTTTTTGTTGTTCTTGTATTTTGTTGTTAGTTTGGGTGTTGAGTGCTTGAATTTGTTGTGTGATGTCTTGTGTGTGGGGTGCTGGGGAGTGTTTCAGTATGTCGCGTTGTCTGATGAGGTTTTGAATTTCTGGTGTGAAGTTGGGGTTGTGTCTTTTTCTGTTACCTCTTGGAATGTGTTTCTTGTCAGCGTTTTGGATAGTTTTATTGAGTATGTGTACAGCATTGTTGATGTTAGTGATGGGTGTACTGTTTAGAGTTGTGAAGTGTTGTTCTGTCTCATTTGTGAATGCTTCCCAGTTAGCTCTTTTATAATTGGTGTATGTGTGTTTGTGGCTAGCTGGGGTGAGTCTGGTTTGGTGGTGATAATGATCGGGAGGTGGTCAGAGCCTAAGGTTCTGACCACCCTCCAGGATGTTGTGGGGGCGAGTTCTGGGGAGCAAAAGGTGATGTCTGGAGATGATGGGTTATAGAGGGCTTGGTGAGGAATATGGGTATGTTGATGGATGTCGTTAAGGATGATGAGGTTATCTGTTTGGTTTTGTAGTACCAGCCCTCTGTCTGTGTCGGGGTTGTCGACAAACCAGGCCGACGTCTTGGCGTTGAAGTCACCACCCAGGATGATGTGTGGGGTGTGTGGGGTGTTTGTGATGTGTTGTAAGTGTGGTCTGTATTCATTTGGTACTGTAGGGGATGTTTGGGGAGGGATGTATGTGTTTATGATGGATAGTTTTCTTGCAATAACCGTGCAACGCGAGTGCAAAAAGCAGGTAATTCGGTACTTTCGGTACATAATTGAGTATGTAGCGAGTGAGAGAGGGAGGAGGGAGCTGAGATTTGTGTCAGTAGGTTCGCCGCGGTGGTCTGGAGCAGTCATACGCTCGCTAGTCTCCTGCCACCACTTGTCTCTCTCTCTCAGCCACATTACGTGCTGAAATTGCCACTCGAGTTATGTCGAGCGCCGCCACATAGTCCAGCTTTATTAAATACGACTTAAGTGGTGAGCCGCTAATAAAGGGTTAAGTCTTTTAGTATTATGATGCCTTTATTCTGGCTATCAATAGACAATTGTACTCAGTTTATGACGATTTTTTGGAAACCAAGGAGTTGCTTATTAGTCTGCAGTTATTACTTACTTCTATAGGGCCTTTCAAAGTTAAGTAGAGTTATTTTGCAGTATCTTTTGGCCATTCAGTATTGTGATGTCTTTATTAATGTTAGTGTGGCCATCATTAGACAATTTTATTCAGTTTAGGAAGAACTTGTTGAACAGGGTGTGAAATGAAAGCCAAATCCATTTTTGTGTTCTTTATTATTGTACATGTATGGCGGAAAGTATGGTTTATAGTTCGAAATATGTCTCAGGGGAAATGATAAAATGGCCAAAACAACACTACTTGATAATTTTCCTATATGCCTTCTCATATTCTTTCAAGTCTTCAAACAAAATTGCTCTTGTTTGACACCCTGTTGTTGAAGGTTAGAGAGTTAACCCCTTCTGTACCGGCAACATCTTTTCCATTTTATTCTAGCTATATTTAGATGGTTTTGCGCAGTTTAAGAAGGATCTGTGGTAGTTAAAAGGGTTGTTGTTCCCTAAGCTGCCTGGCCGAACAGCCCCGAGTCCCTGAGAAAGGCCATGGCCACGATCGGGCTTTCCCACAGAGCTCTCATTGAGTGTAGATTGTGTTGTTGGCGTAAGTGGTTGTGTGAAATGCAGTCTTCTATGATGTGTTTAATGGTATGGGGTGCTGTGTTACATCCCGGGCAGGCGTCGACAACGGAGTCATCCAGTCTCTTCTGATAGCTCAGGAGAGCTGGATGGTGTCCACATCTCAGCCTGGCCAGGTGGACTCTGTCCTCGCGAGGAAGGGAGGATTCGGAAGGATGGATTTCGGGAGGTCGTGCATGCAGCTGCGTGTTGTCTGTGAGTGAGTGGATGGATCGGTGAGAGATATGAGTATGGATGTGCTTCTGGAAGTTGGTTCGGGGTGGGCAGGGAGGGAGAGAGGACAATAATTGTGTGTGATACCGTGTGCTGGGTGTTGTTTTGATATTTCTTGGTGTCTGTGGGTGTGTTGCCATGTAGTTTAGTGGGTGGTCTTGGTTCGTGGAGGCTGCTGCCAGGAATTGAGTGCCTCTCATGTCCAGATGGTCTTTGACTTTGAGGATTTTGGTTTCTTGATGTAGGTGATCTGTGGGTGCAGTAGCTGTGCAGCCTGTAATGATCTTCAGGGCTTTGTTTTGAATAGTCTGTAAGGTCTTATGATGTGTTTCAGCTAGGTTAGAAGCCCAGGCTGGGCTTGCGTATTCCATCACTGATCTTATGTATTGTTTATATACTCTGGTGGTAGTTTTTTTTTTGTGTCCAAATTTTGTGTGAGCAAGTGACCTGAGGGCGTTAAGTCTGGGTGTCAGTTTCTTTTTAATGTTTGTGGTGTGCTGTTTGAATGTCATATGAGTATCATATGTTACTCCTAGGATTTTGGGTGTGTGTGTATGTGTTAGGGGTGTGTTGTTTATGGTGAGTTGAGGGATGTATTCGTGTTCTCCTGTCCAACTTGTGAGCAGGGTTGCGGTGGATTTGGCTGGGGCTAGATTAAGTCTGTTTGTAGTGCACCAGCCATGTAGTGTGTTGAGATAGGGTTGAAGGAGATCTGTTGCTCTTTTTGGGTCATGGTGTGTGCATGTGAGTGTTATGTCATCTGCATAGGAGGCTAAGTTTATTTGGGGCGTATTGGGTGTAGTTATATCGTGCATGTACAGATTGAAGAGTGCGGGCGATAGGACGGATCCTTGTGGGACTCCGTTTGGAAAGTTTCTGATTTTAGATGACTGACCGGCAAAAGATACGTGTGCACATCTGCCTGCTAGGAAGTTGGCCAGCCACCGTTTTGTGTTGTTGTGCATGTTTGTGTTGTAGATTTTGTTTGTTAGGTTGTGGCGGGGGATGGCATCGAAGGCTTTACTAATGTCGAGTGTGGCTAATAGTGATCTGTGTGGTGGTCTAGCTGAATTGATGCCGTCGAAAGCTCTTTGTGTAAGGTCTGTGAGAAGAGTGTTTGTGGAGTGCAGTGGCCTAAAGCCTTGTTGTGTTGGAGCTAGGGGTAGGTCAGGTGTAATTAGTTGTAATACTAGGCGTTCCATGACTTTGGAGGGGGAGCAAAGGAGTGTGATGGGGCGGTGCGAGGAGGGTAGCGTGGGGTCTTTGTTGGGTTTGGGGAATGTGATGATGATACCATGCTTCCAAATGTCTGGTATTGTGTTGTGTGAATAGCTGTAGTTAAAAGGGTTAAGTGAGATAGTTTAAAGCCTGTTAATTGCTGGAGGTCCTTTTTAAAACTGAATAAAATCGTCTAATAGTAGCCAGAATATAGTTAAAAAGACGTAGCTGGTACAGAAGGGGTTAAGGGAAAAAGGTTATATTATAATTACTGTAGTAAAGTCTATTTCTGTTCTTGTGACGGTAAATGTAATCCCTTCGTAGGTAATTTAATCCCTTCGTAGGTAATTTAATCCCTTCGTAGGTAATTTAATCCCTTCGTAGGTAATTTATCAATACTTAATGGAACAAATATGAAAGTACTGTACTACGTCTCTGCATCATATCCAGACCAACTTTATATAATTAGCACCCTATTTCACTACAAAATCTTCAAAATAAATGGGAACTTTTCAATTTACCATCAGTTGAAAAGAAACAGAGTATAGTTTCTTGTTAGCCCTTCAACACTAGCACATAATCTTCATCATATTTTGGTTGCCATTAGACGTTTTTCTTTAACTTAGCCTATAATCTATCTCTATGCTTCATAGGGGTAAATAGTCTCAATTGATCCTCTGAATAACATAGGTCCTTCTTAAACTGCATAAAATAATCTAATCTTGGCCAGAATCCAAGGTAAAGTGGCATCACGGTCAGCTTTGTCGTGTCACCATCACTGTTTGCCATTTACTTGCTGAATACCCGCGTTATTCACCCTCACATCGCGTCTGTTTTAGTACGAAATCTTACTATGACATTTTGATGGACTCACCAACTTTCTCCATCTACCCAATAGTTTGTTTTGTAACATCTTGCTCACTCATTCATGACATTTTATTGTTCTCCCTCCCACTTACATCATATAGCCCTGATACATACCAATTGTTGGTAAATCCTTAGCGTTAGCTAAGGCCAGCCCTATGAGAGTCTCTTATAGTGACTCAGTGGTCTTTGGTTCATTGTATAATGTTTTCTAGAGTGTCCGAAGTGACGTCATGTTACCGGTACATTAAGTATTGATGATGCAGTTTTTACCACCATACACTTCCTGCTGAATAGCAAGGCTAGGGTGGATGCCCTGGTGAATCAGGGACTTAGTGAATAGTTGCCACAGATTTCTAGACCGCACCGTTCACCAACAGCACTGACATGTGGCAATAACTCACTGGCTGGCCTGAGGCTCGAACCGTGAACCTCACTGTTAGCAGGCGAATGCTCTACCAATCGAGCTATTGATCCATTGTTCCTTATATTGTATTGTATTGTCTTTTCCTCATTGTGGTTTGTTTATTTTGGCAGTTTGACATTATTATTGTAGGTATCCATTGACATGTTTATTGTAGCTATCCATTGACAAGTTTATTGTAGCTATCCATTGACAAGTTTATTGTAGCTATCCATTGACAAGTTTATTGTAGCTATCCATTGACAAGTTTATTGTAGCTATCCATTGACAAGTTTATTGTAGCTATCCATTGACAAGTTTATTGTAGCTATCCATTGACAAGTTTATTCAGTTAGGACCAAGTTGTGGAAGGTAGCTAGTGAGTTAATTGAGATACCGGTACTGTAGTATTTTCCAGTTATATTTCTATACAACCTTCCTAAAGTGGAAGTAAAATGTTTAGGCAGTAATATTAAGTCTTTTAGTATTATGATGCCTTTATTCTGGCTATCAATAGACAATTGTACTCAGTTTATGAAGATGTTTTTTGGAAACCAAGGAGTTGCTTATTAGTCTGCAGTTATCACTTACTTCTATAGGGCCTTTCAAAGTTAAGTAGACTTATTTTGCAGTATCTTTTGGCCATTCAGTATTGTGATGTCTTTATTAATGTTATTGTGGCCATCATTAGACAATTTTATTCAGTTTAGGAAGAACTTGTTGAACAGGGTGTGAAATGAAAGCCAAATCCATGTTTTTGTCTTTATTATTGTACATGTATAGCGTTTTTTTTTTTTTTTTTTTTTTTTTTTTTTTTTTTTTTTTTAAATATTCCAACTTACTCCCTACAGGCGGGTGAGTGCTTGAGATTGTTGATGATATGCTTTGTCTGGTGATTGGTGAAGGGTGTATAGTCAGGGTCTGTGGGGAATTGACTCTTACGTCGGATGACACGTCGGTCGTCTTTGTGAGGTTTTAGGTGGCTGACACGTGAGAAGTGATTGATGAGAGTTTGCTTGTTGTTTACATGAAGGAGTAGAGTCTATTGTTGTGATTGCAGCATGTGATTGTGTTGTGTTGCTGTTGGAAAGTATGATGCTGTTTAGTGTTTGGTAGAGTTTTTTGGGGTTTGTTTTGTGATCAAGTGTTTGTAGGAAGTTATTCCAATTTAGTTTTTGTTCTTGTATTTTGTTGTTAGTCTGGGTGTTTAGTGCTTGGATTTGTTGTGTGATGTGTGGGGTGCTGGGGAGTGTTTCAGTATGTCGCGTTGTAGTGATGTGCGCTGTATGTGGTTGATTGTGTTGTTTTATTTCATAAGTTTATTTTGGTAAAGCGTTGTTTCCATATTGCGATTTTGATTAGTTCTTTTGCCTTTATATTGTCTTTGTCCCAGTTTTGGTTTGCTTTGTTTGCAAGGTTTACATTTTAATTTCATAATTATATTTTGCTAAAGCGTTGTTTCCACATATCAATTTTGATTAGTTCTTTTGCCTTTATATTGTCTTTGTCCCAGTTTTGGTTTGTTTATTTTGTAAGTTTTACAATTTAATTGCTGAAGCGTTATTTCCACATACTGTAGTGATTTTGATAAGTTCTTTAATCTATATTGTGTCGTCCTTTTATTGGTTTGTTTATTTTGCAAGTTTTACATTATAATTGAGGTTAGAAAGTTTGTGGGAAGCAGAGGATTAATAAAGATACTGGTGTGTAGTTATAGTAACTTTATTGTGGCTATCATTAGCCAGTTGTATTAAGTTTAAGGAGAACCTGTGTGAGTTAATAGATTCATTGCAATAGTTTTGTGTCCCTTTGATTTCTTTAGGTTGTTCTTAAGTTAAGTACAATTATCTATCAGTAACTCTAACTCTTTCAGAATTATCTATCTCTATCTAGGGCACATTCCCCATTTTATTTCATTTTTTTTTATTTATTTATAATGTTTTTTAGCTGGGGGTGGTCGACTTAAGACAGAGCTTCAGAATTATGGGATACATGCATACATACAATTTTAAGACTGAGTGTTCCACACGTACGTGCAGTTTCAGTCTCTTGTCCTAATGGCGGCGTTCCCTGTTAAGGGCTGTTTCACTTGTCAAGTTTTTGGATTTGAGATCGGCACGTGCAGTCCGATCCCAGGTCTTCCTCGGTCCACCCCTTGGTGCAGTTCCCTCCACAATCACAAACCTGCATGTTTTCACCCAATTTTGTTCATCCATTCTCTCCACATGTCCATACCATCCCAGTCTACTTGTACGCATCACCTCGCTAATACTCTTTATACCTAAACATCTCTTAAACTTAATCAAATCTCCTAGTGTTCTATCTCTATAGAGTATATAGATAGAACACAAGAGATTTGATTAAGTTTAGGAAGAATAGTTGTATTCATCTTTGGAAAACTGTCCTTCATCAGGGACTAATTTTGTTATACAGTATCGGTATTAATTTTGTTATACAGTACCGGTATTATTATTTTTTTTTTTTATATTGGGGGTAACATTATGATGTTTTTACCACCAACCAACTTCACCTCTAGGCTCTTAATTCAATTAATGAAATCAACAAATACATGCGGCACTCCGAGGACTCGAACCTAGGATACTCGCATCTAAATTCTGTGCACTTATGCATTACGCTGTCAAGACAGACTACCGGTACTGTATTATTGTTTCCACATAGGCCTAGCCATTTTCATTAGTTGTTTTGTCTTTTTACTGTGTTCGTATAAGTTTTGGTTTGTTTATTTTGCAAGTTTTACACTATAAATACAGTATAGGAAATAATTGTGATAATCAGAGGGTCAATTAAGATCATTTATTCAGTACCCCTTATATTTCTAGAAGTCCTAAAAGTAAAGTTGAGGGTCATACGCTGAAGCATTGCGTAGCTTTGGCGTTCTCCGTCGTATTGCCCTTTGGAGCATGCTGTTATGAAGCCAATACAGGGTAAACTTAACTTGGATTGTTTGTTATTTTCACAGTTTAATTTCTGATAAATTGATAAGCATTTTTCCACATAGATTTTGTATAGTGTGTTGTTGTTTCAATATTTTTTAATTGTAATGAGTTAGTTATAATTTGAACCATAACTTTTTAGTTCGTTTATACTGTATTGTCTTTGTCCAAGTTTGTTTGTTTAGTTTGCAAGTTTTACATTTTAATCTATATCTATCTATCTATATACTGAGGCTCAATCCCTACTTTTCCTATACAGTATATAATAAATGTGCAATCCCTCCAGGGTGATGGTGCTGAACATACTCCAGGAGGACGGGGTGGCACTGTGCCGTGAGGATCGGCTCAAGGAGGCTGCTCACCGCTTCTCGTACGCTCTCCGCAAGTTACCACAAGACGAGGAGCAAGAATTGGAGAATCCCTACAGAAAATTATATATTGAAAAGCACAGACCACTTTATTTTTTGTGTATTTAAATTTTTATTAAGGGGGGGATGGTTCACTTTTTGGACAATTTTATTGATGGATTTATTTATTAATTTTGTACTGGACGCTGTAATTCCCGTGAAGGGGTAGCCATGAACATTGTGGGTTTGTCACGAATTGCTAGTGTATAGCCTAATATTGGGTTGAATGTTTGTTTTTTGTTGGGTTGGCGTATACGGTACATTTTGATGTAATGTTTGTTTGGAGTTTCTTCTTTATAATGCGTTGTAGTTTAGTTGTATAGTTTTGGCTCGGCGTTGACTTTTTTGTATTATTTGTTGTCATTAATGTTTCTATACTTTTGGGTTTGCGTTTACTAGTTTGTATTGTTTTGTGTTTGGCGTTTTCTAGTCATAGGTTGATATGTTTTGTTTGTATAGGGTAGCCTTGGGTTGTAGTTTATTTTTAGTCTTGGGTTGGAGTTTAAGTGTTTTAGTGTTTTGGTTGGAGTGTTCTTTATAATGGGGGGTTAGAATTTACCGTTGTATTTTTTGCCTTGCGTTTACCGTTTTCTTTGTTGGTTTTTTATAGTTTTGGCTTGGCATTTACCGTTTTGTATAGTTTTGGCTTAGCATTGACTACTGTTCTATAGTTTTGGCTTTGATTTTGTTATAGTTTAGCATTTTTGAGTGATCAGTTTTTTAGTGTTTGGTTGGATTTTATGGTTTAGTTTTGTGAAGGAATTTATTAGCATTGTTTAGCTTTGTGTTTTTGTTTGCCTGTTTTGTGTGGTTGAAGTTTACCTCAAGTTATTAAAAGGTTTGTGTGATCTTTGGTTTGATTTTAGCATATTCTAAGTTTGGCTTGGCCAAACTGCGGGTCCTTAATTGCCTCAATTTATTCGCTCTGAAGTGGACATAGCTTGAATAAGATGATGATTTGAAGTTTAGAGAGCCTAGAAATTGTTTGGTGCATTGAAAACCGTATAGTTGACCATTTATATACAGGTAGAGGGACTCATTTATCCAAAATTTCAGAAGAGTTATGAATTTAGGATAAAAGTGAGTTTACTATACTGTATATTATGTGGAAGGTATGACTAGTGTAAAGGTGGTATGACACAAGCGGTTTTTCCCTCAATATTTATCATTAACCCGTACAGTAGCGTTGACGTCCTTTTGTTAATATTATTAGGACTATTGGACGCTTGTATTCAGATTAGGAAGGATGTGTAGCAATTATCATGCTTCGACTGACTCAACCAAGGCTTTTACCTAGCACATATCCTTCGTAAGCTGCACATAACTGTGCCAAATAGTAAAAAGGTAAGACACGTCGCTGGTACTGAAAGGGTTAACACTGGTCTGGCAGCATATGAGATCAACATTATAAATATTTGTCACCTAAATTAATGTTTCGTCAGTGTAGTTTCCGATGCCCGTTGAAAATATTCCAGAAATGTTGCCAGACAAATGTTAAGTATCGAATGTTGGCTAAAAATGCTCTTGTGTGATTTTGGCTAATATTGTGTTTGTCCCAGTTTTTGTTTGTTTAGTTTGCAAGTTTGACATTTTAAGTTGTTGCTTTTTCATTTGTAATTTGATATAATTGATTGAACGTTAGGAAGCTATTGTCTTATTTATTGCAGCTGATGATAAAAATCATATTTTCATGATACAGTACTGTATATAGTTTTGTATGTATGTACCGGTATGTATATCTTAGGCAAATACTCCTTTGGTGGGGGTGGCCGACACTAGACAAGTACTTTATATAGCTTTGTATGTATGTGTATGTATGTATATCTTAGGCAAATACCCCTTTTGGTGGGGGTGGCCGATACTAGACAAGTACTTTATATAGCTTTGTATGTGTATGTATATCTTAGGCAAATAACCCTTTGCTGTGGGTGGCCGACACTAGACAGAGCCTGAACAGAAAGAAGACTTAAAGTTCCGGGACCACTTTCGCGGTCCCTCAGCTGTTTCTGTGGCTGGTCGATTAGGAGTAGTTTTTGTTGTAGTGAAATGTGTAGATAATGAAAAGTTTGCAAGAAGTTGATGCAGATAGTGTAGTTTGATCATTTTGCATTCGGTATCGATAAGTCTGCTGTGAAATTAGTTATTAAAATTCCAGTACAGTATAATGTAAAACTTGCAAGGACGACATAATATAAAGACAAAGGCAATTAAGGGGGGATGGTTAATGGTTTCCATGTTTGCATGTATTTAATATTTGTTGTAGTTTCCAGCCTAGAGGTCCATCAAACTTAAAAAAAAGAAACATCAGATCCCCCTTTTAGATAAATTTGTACATTTTTTGGTAGAAAAATGTCCCGGCCAAAGGTCGGTTGTTGTAACATTACAGGCTCACTATCGTTCGGGAAAATTGGCACCTAAATAGCACAAAAGGTCTAAATATTGACTAATAAATGCGGCGAAAGGTCTGAAAATCGAGTAAGTAATGGGGCAAACATGTTAACATCTTAAAATTATTGGGGGTAAGCTTGAGGAAGAAGGGTGAGCAGAAAACCAGGCCATCTCTCCTTAAAGGATTCAATTTGCCACCACTCTATCAGTTAAAATTAAACTGATGATATATTTGTTATTTGTTTGTATGTGTTGATTATTTGTGTGTGTTATTGTGGGTGGCCGACTCCAGACAGCCATAACTTGATAATGACTAGTATAATTGGTGTGTTTTTAGTATTTTGATGTAAAGGTAGGCTTATTATAACTACTGTACAGTATATTGAAAGTTAGGAATAGTATAACTATGAATGTTAGTGTTTAATTAAAGTTTGAAATAGCATTAATTGTTTTTGATGAGTAAGGAATAGTATAAGTATTAATTTTCTTATTGAATTGAAGTTTGAAATAGCCTTAATTGTTTTGGATGAGTATTAGTATTCAATATATGTTAGGATTAGTACGACTCCTGATAAAGTTCACCAGAGAAAGGGGGGAGGGAACGCTAAAGTGGTGAAGGACCCTAAGAATAGGAACTATAAATGTAGTTTTGGTTGAGTCTGTCTCGAGTATGCCACCCCGGGCAATGTGTTTACTAGTGTATATTATGTGGAAGGTATGAAGAGTGTAAAGGTGTAAAGGTAACGGTAACACAAGCAGTTTTTCCCTGGATATTTATCATTAACCCGTACAGTACCGTTGACGTCCTTTTGTTAATATTATTAGGACTATTGGACACTTGTATTCAGATTAGGAAGGATCTCTAGCAATTACCAGGCTTCGAATGACTCAACCAATCGTTTTACCTACGACATATCCTTCCTAAGCTGCACACATGTGTGTCAAATAGTAAAAGGTAACATACGTCGCTGGTACTGAAAGGGTTAACACTGGTCTGGCAGCATATGAGGTCAACATTAGAAATATTTGTCAGTTAAATTCATGTTTGGTCAGTTTTGTTTCGGATGCCCGTGGAAAATGTTGCAGAAATGTTGCCAAAATAGTATTAAGCATCGAATGTTGACTGCTCTTGTGTGATAGTGGTTTAGTTATTTGTAGTTTATATTGTGTTTGTCCCACTGTTGGTTTGTTTATTTGTTAAGTTTTACAATGGAAGTTGTTGGTTTTTCATTTTAGATTTGATATAATTGATTGAACGTTTGGAAGCTATTGTGTTATTTATTCCAGGTGATGGTAAATGTCATATTTTCATATTACAGTACAGTATATAGTTTTGTATGTGTGTATCTATGGTGTGTATATGTATGTATATGTTAGGCAAATAGCCCTTTGCTGGGGGTGGCCGACACTAGACAAGTATATAGTTTTGTATGTATGTGTATGTATATCTCAGGCAAATACCCTCTTTCTGGGGGTGGCCAACAATAGACAAGTATATAGTGTTGTATGTATATCTTAGGCAAATAGCTCTTTGCTGTGGGTGGGCGACAGTAGACAGAGCCTGAACAGTAAAGAAAGACTTTAAAGTTGCGGGAGCACTTTCGCGGTCCGTCAGTCCTTTTGTGTGGCTGGTCGATTAGGAGAATATTTGTTGTTGTAGTGAAATATGTAGATAATGATGAAAAGTTGGCAAGAAGTTGATGCAGACAGTGTAGTTTTATCATTTTGCATTCTGTATCGATAAGTGTTGTGTTAAATTAGTTATTAAAATTCCAGTACAGTATAATGTAAAAGTCCCTCTTACCAGGGCACGCCCTAGCCCTGTTAAATGAAGGGAGTATATGGCGTTAAAAAGTGCATCTCTACATGCTAGATAATTGAGCGAGTTGCGTCAGCATATGGAGGCGGGTCATTCTTGGCCACCCACTCAGGGACTGGCTTCTGGCAATAATAAGATAGATCTAGTGTTCAATTTAAATAGGTAATTTAGATTGTTAATATTGTTTTTGCTTGATTATGAATGCAAATATAAAACTTGCAAACTAAACAAACCAAAAGTGGGACAAGACAATATAAATATAGTTTGTAATTATGTTTAGATAGATAGATATGTAAGTTAAGTATAAAGGTATAAATATGAAACAAATATATTTATTGTATTAGATAGTACCTATTATTACATTATGTTGTTGTTGTTGTTGTTGTTGTTCCCCAAGCTGCCTGGCCGAACAGCCCAAAGGTCCCGAGCACGGCCAAGGCCATAACCGAGCGCACCCACAGAACCCTCCCTGCCGACCACAATAAAGCCTGGGTGACCGAAGCCACTCCATGGCTGAGGAGGGTGCGGAAACGCCCAGGACACCAAAGCCCCACCCAGGGGGTGTGCCCCTCAGCAATTATGATATATAAGTAAAAGGAACAGTCAGAGTAAGCTATGAGTATGGCAGAGATCGCTCAGTTGTCACTCTGATAGACCAGCCCATCACCAATTACATTATGTTGATTGTGTTATAGGTGTGTAGGGTATGTATATACTCGGGCACATACCCCATAGCTGGTGGGGTGGCTGAATTGAGAGTGTTTATTTTAATTAGTTTTACATGCAGTACACTCAATGTCACATATCGTGGCTTTAAATGTATTTTTAGGTATTTCGAAGGGAATGAAATTGTCTTAGTATATAAATGTTGAGTGTATTTGACTTAGAATCAACATTTTGAGTGATCATATGTGGAGTTTGATGATTCTGAAAGATGGACAACTCGAGACTGTATTTATGTAGGCCTATGTATTATAGTGAGGCACATAACCCTTAGCTTGGGGTGGCCGACTCGAGAGGTTGTTATTATTTATATTGATTGATTATGAATGTATTTTGTAATGAGTTTGAGATTGATTGATAACTTACATTGTATTTTATTCTTATTTATAGGTAGATATTAACTTACATTGTATTTGATTCATATTTATAGGTAGATATTAACTTCCATTGTATTTGATTCATATTTATAGGTAGATATTAACTTGCATTGTATTTTATTCATATTTATAGGTAGATATTAACTTACATTGTATTTGATTCATATTTATAGGTAGATATTAACTTACATTGTATTTGATTCATATTTATAGGTAGATATTAACTTACATTGTATTTGATTCATATTTATAGGTAGATACCCAACTTAGATACATATTATTACATTATGTTGATTGTGTTATAGGTGTGTAGGCTATGTATATACTCAGGCATATACCCCATAGCGGGTGTGGGGGGTGGCCGAATCGAGACATGTTTATTTTAATTATTTCTATATGCAGTACACTCAATGTCACAAATCGTGGCTTTAAATGTGTAGCTATCCCGAACGGAATGAAATTGTGTTACTAATTTTGACCTAGTATATAAATGTTGTGTGATGGTATGTGCAGTTTGATGAATCAGAAAGATGCACAACTCGAGACTGTATTTATGTAGGCCCATGTATTATACTGAGGCACTTAACCCTTAGCTTGGGGTGGCCGACTCGAGACTATTAGATATTGATTGTTTTAATTAGATTGTTTATTGTATTATATAGAGAGTGATTAAATTGATTGTTTTTGTATTATATAGTGTTATTATCTTTATTAGTAGTGGGTACCCCTTCGTGGATGACGGCGTGAGGCAATAGATAGATAGTAGTAGTGTTTATAGTATAGAAGTAATGTAGTTATTAAGAATATTATTATTGAATATTAATATGTATAATAACGGTTTCCATTTAACATGTGTATTAAAATAATATGTTACATATGTTTGATAAACATCATATAGTTTTAGGTTAGGGCCTTCTCATTATATAGTGGCGTCATTCAATAATTAGATAGCTCCCCCACCCCCCTTACACTGTTCTATGTTTGTACTATATAATGACTATTATGCCTAACATCCTTCATTAGTTTCTCTCACTCTCCCCTCCTCTCTCCTCCCTGTTCTGCTCTGCCTTCTCTCTCTCCTGCTCTCCCTTTCTCCTCCCCCTTCTCTCCCTTTCTCTTCCCTCATCTGCTCTCTCTCCCTCTTCTCTCCTTCTCCCTCTTCTGCGCCCCTCCCTCTTCATCTCTTCTCTCCTGCTCTCCCTCCTCTGTGCTCTCTGTCATTTGCTTCTCCTCTCCCTCATCTGCTCTTCTAATCTCTTCTCCCTCTTGTGCTCTCCCTTCTACCGTCTCTCCCTCATCTGCTCTCTCTTCCCCCCCCCCCTCTCATCTTCTGAATGCTCTCTCCCTTCTGCTCCCTCCCTCATCTGGCTCTGTTTCTTTCCCTCTAGTCTCGCTCCTCTCCTCCCGCTGGCTCCCCCTCCCCTCATCTGTGCTTCCACTTCTCCCTCATCTGCTCTGCTTTCCCTCCTCTCCCTCTTGTGCTCTTCTTCATCTCGCTCTCGTCTCATCTTTCTCTTGCCCTCTTGCTTTCCTCATGCTATCTCTCCCTCCTTCTCCGCCTCTCTTGTGCTCTCCCTTCTCCCTCATCTGCTCTCTCCCCCTTCTCATCTCTAATGCTCTCGCCTCCCTCATCTGCTCTCCCTCTAATCTCTTCTCTTGTGCTTTCCCTCATCTCCCTCTGTCTCCCTTCTCATTTGCTTCCCCCCCCCTCTGATCTGTAATCTCTCCCTTCTGCTCTCCTTTCTCTCCTCCCTCATTTGCTCTCCTCCCCCCCCCCCCCCCCCCTCCCCCTCATCTGCTCCCCCCCTTCTCCTCTTCTCTTCCCTCCCTCTCCTCAGTTTGGTCCCCCCCCCTTCCTCTCTTCCCTCATTTGCCTCCCCCCCCCTTCACTCTCTTCCCTCATCTGCTCTCTCCCCCTTCTCCCTCATCTGCTCTCCTTCCGTTCTCTCGCATCTCTAATGCTCTCGCCTCCCTCAACTGCTCTCTCATCTCTAATGCTCTCGCCTCCCTCATCTGCTCTCTCTTCGACGTCATCTGCTCTCCCTCATCTCCCTCTGCTCTCCCTTCTCATTTGCTTCCCCCCTCTGATCTGTAATCTCTCCTTTCTCTCTCCTCCCTTATTTGCTGCCCCCCCCCTTCTCCCTCATTTGCTCTCCCCCCCCCCCTTCTCTCTTCCCTCATTTGCTCCCCCCCCCCTTCTCCCTCATTTGCTCTCCCCCCCTCCCCCTTCTCGGTCTTCCCTCATTTGCTTCCCCCCATCTTCCCTTATTTGCTCCCTCCTCCCTCATTTGGTCCCCCCCCTCTTTCTCTCTTCCCGCTCATTTGCTCCCCCCCCCCCCCCCCCCCCCTTCTTCTCTCCTCCCCCCCCCCCTTCTCTCTTCCCTCATTTGCTTGCTCCCCCTCCCCTTCTCCCTCCTTTGCTCTTCCCCCCCCCCCCCCCTTCTCCCTCCTCCCTCATTTTGTTGTCCCCCCCCCCCCCTTCTCTCCCTCATTTGCTCTCCCCCCCCCCCCCCCCCCTTCTCTCTTCCCTCATTTGCTTCCCCCCTCTTCCCTTATTTGCTCCCTCCTCCCTCATTTGGTTCCCCCCCTTTCTTCTTCCCTTATTTGCTTCCCTCCCCCCCTCTTCTCTCATTGCTCTCATTTGGCTCCCCCTCCCCTTCTCCCCTCATTTGCTCTTTCCGCCCCCCCCCTTCTCCTCATTTTGTCCCCCCCCCTTCTCTCTTCCCTCATTTGCTCCCCCCCCTGCTCCCCCCCCCCCCCCCCCCCCTCTCCTCTCCCTCCTCCCCTCATTTGGTCCCCCCCCCTTCTCTCTTCCCTCATTTGCTCCCCCCCTCCTCCCTCATTTGGTCTGCCCCCCTTCCCTCATTTGGTACCCCCCCTTTCTCTTCCTCTATTTCTCCCCCCCCACCCCCCCTTCTCCCTCATAATGTGCTCTCCCCCCCCTTCTCTCTTCCTCCCACCCCCCCCCCCCCCTTCTCCTCTTCCCTCCCCCCCCCCCCCCACCCTTCCTTCTCTCTTCCTCCCCCCCCCCCCCCCCTTCCTTCTCTCTTCCTCCTCCTCGCCCCCTTCCTTCTCTCTTCCTCCCCCCCCCCCCCCCTTCTCTCTTCCTCCCCCCCCCCCCCACCCCCTTCTCCCTCATGTGCTCCCTTCCCTCCTTTTTATATTGTAGGATGTATGAATTTATTAATAAAGGATATAATTGAGAAATGTGTTATTTTGACCTATAAAAAATAAAATATATAAACAAAAAATCCCAAGACAGTTGGAATTGGGGTAAACTGTCTTAAGACAGTTGGAATTGGGGTAAACTGTCTTAAGACAGTTGGAATTGGGGTAAACTGTCTTAAGACAGTTGGAATTGGGGTAAACTGTCTTAAGACAGTTGGAAATTGGGTAAACTGTCTTAAGACAGTTGGAAATTGGGTAAACTGTCTTAAGACAGTTGGAAATTGGGTAAACTGTCTTAAGACAGTTGGAAATTGGGTAAACTGTCTTAACTTAAGACAGTTGGAATTGGGGTAAACTGTCTTAAGACAGTTGGAATTGGGGTAAACTGTCTTAAGACAGTTGGAAATTGGGTAAACTGTCTTAAGACAGTTGGAAATTGGGTAAACTGTCTTCAAAAGGAAAGCTTGGCTGAAAGCTTGGCTGAAAGCTTGGCTGAAAGCTTGGCTGAAAGCTTGGCTGAAAGCTTGGCTGAAAGCTTGGCTGAAAGCTTGGCTGAAAGCTTGGCTGAAAGCTTGGCTGAAAGCTTGGCTGAAAGCTTGGCTGAAAGCTTGGCTGAAAGCTTGGCTGAAAGCTTGGCTGAAAGCTTGGCTGAAAGCTTGGCTGAAAGCTTGGCTGAAAGCTTGGCTGAAAGCTTGGCTGAAAGCTTGGCTGAAAGCTTGGCTGAAAGCTTGGCTGAAAGCTTGGCTGAAAGCTTGGCTGAAAGCTTGGCTGAAAGCTTGGCTGAAAGCTTGGCTGAAAGCTTGGCTGAAAGCTTGGCTGAAAGCTTGGCTGAAAGCTTGGCTGAAAGCTTGGCTGAAAGCTTGGCTGAAAGCTTGGCTGAAAGCTTGGCTGAAAGCTTGGCTGAAAGCTTGGCTGAAAGCTTGGCTGAAAGCTTGGCTGAAAGCTTGGCTGAAAGCTTGGCTGAAAGCTTGGCTGAAAGCTTGGCTGAAAGCTTGGCTGAAAGCTTGGCTGAAAGCTTGGCTGAAAGCTTGGCTGAAAGCTTGGCTGAAAGCTTGGCTGAAAGCTTGGCTGAAAGCTTGGCTGAAAGCTTGGCTGAAAGCTTGGCTGAAAGCTTGGCTGAAAGCTTGGCTGAAAGCTTGGCTGAAAGCTTGGCTGAAAGCTTGGCTGAAAGCTTGGCTGAAAGCTTGGCTGAAAGCTTGGCTGAAAGCTTGGCTGAAAGCTTGGCTGAAAGCTTGGCTGAAAGCTTGGCTGAAAGCTTGGCTGAAAGCTTGGCTGAAAGCTTGGCTGAAAGCTTGGCTGAAAGCTTGGCTGAAAGCTTGGCTGAAAGCTTGGCTGAAAGCTTGGCTGAAAGCTTGGCTGAAAGCTTGGCTGAAAGCTTGGCTGAAAGCTTGGCTGAAAGCTTGGCTGAAAGCTTGGCTGAAAGCTTGGCTGAAAGCTTGGCTGAAAGCTTGGCTGAAAGCTTGGCTGAAAGCTTGGCTGAAAGCTTGGCTGAAAGCTTGGCTGAAAGCTTGGCTGAAAGCTTGGCTGAAAGCTTGGCTGAAAGCTTGGCTGAAAGCTTGGCTGAAAGCTTGGCTGAAAGCTTGGCTGAAAGCTTGGCTGAAAGCTTGGCTGAAAGCTTGGCTGAAAGCTTGGCTGAAAGCTTGGCTGAAAGCTTGGCTGAAAGCTTGGCTGAAAGCTTGGCTGAAAGCTTGGCTGAAAGCTTGGCTGAAAGCTTGGCTGAAAGCTTGGCTGAAAGCTTGGCTGAAAGCTTGGCTGAAAGCTTGGCTGAAAGCTTGGCTGAAAGCTTGGCTGAAAGCTTGGCTGAAAGCTTGGCTGGAAGCTTGGCTGAAAGCTTGGCTGAAAGCTTGGCTGAAAGCTTGGCTGAAAGCTTGGCTGAAAGCTTGGCTGAAAGCTTGGCTGAAAGCTTGGCTGAAAGCTTGGCTGAAAGCTTGGCTGAAAGCTTGGCTGAAAGCTTGGCTGAAAGCTTGGCTGAAAGCTTGGCTGAAAGCTTGGCTGAAAGCTTGGCTGAAAGCTTGGCTGAAAGCTTGGCTGAAAGCTTGGCTGAAAGATTGGCTGATTGGCTGATTGGCTGATTGGCTGATTGGCTGATTGGCTGATTGGCTGATTGGCTGATTGGCTGATTGGCTGATTGGCTGATTGGCTGATTGGCTGATTGGATGAAAGCTGATTGGCTGATTGGCTGATTGGCTGATTGGCTGATTGGCTGATTGGCTGATTGGCTGATTGGCTGATTGGCTGATTGGCTGATTGGCTGATTGGCTGATTGGCTGATTGGCTGATTGGCTGATTGGCTGATTGGCTGATTGGCTGATTGGCTGATTGGCTGATTGGCTGATTGGCTGATTGGCTGATTGGCTGATTGGCTGATTGGCTGATTGGCTGATTGGCTGATTGGCTGATTGGCTGATTGGCTGATTGGCTGATTGGCTGATTGGCTGATTGGCTGATTGGCTGATTGGCTGATTGGCTGATTGGCTGATTGGCTGATTGGCTGATTGGCTGATTGGCTGATTGGCTGATTGGCTGATTGGCTGATTGGCTGATTGGCTGATTGGCTGATTGGCTGATTGGCTGATTGGCTGATTGGCTGATTGGCTGATTGGCTGATTGGCTGATTGGCTGATTGGCTGATTGGCTGATTGGCTGATTGGCTGATTGGCTGATTGGCTGATTGGCTGATTGGCTGATTGGCTGATTGGCTGATTGGCTGATTGGCTGATTGGCTGATTGGCTGATTGGCTGATTGGCTGATTGGCTGATTGGCTGATTGGCTGATTGGCCTTTTTCTTTTACTTTTCTAATTTTTATTTTTATTTATTTATTTATTTATTTTTTTTATTTTTTATTTTAATTTTTAATTTTTATTTTTTATTTATTTTTTATTTATTTTTTATTTTTATTTATTTATTAATATATTTTAGGATATCAAATGTTTTTAAAGGGATTTATTTTTATTTATTTTAACTTGCACTTGAAGATTCTCAATTTCAATGACATACATAATTCACATTTCATAAATAAGCCTAACTTTCAGTTTTAAAAAATGGAAGTCTAAAAATGTCAAGATAATATGAAATATTGAAGTTTAAAACAGTTATATTGTGTTTAAGTGTCAGGTTTAAAAAATGGAAGTCTACACATGTATACTGTATTGGTATAAAGTGGAAAAATGTCAAGATAATATGAAATATTGAAGTTTAAAAGTGAAATATTGAGTTTAAGTGTCGGGTATAAAACATGGAAGTCTACACATGTATACTGTATTGGTATAAAGTGGAAAAATTTCAAGATATGAAATATTGAAGTTTAAAAGTGAAATATTGAAGTTTAAAAGTGAAATATTGTGTTTAAGTGTCGGGTTTAAAAAATGGAAGTCTACACATGTATACTGTATTGGTATAAAGTGGAAAAATGTCAAGATAATATGAAATATTGAAGTTTAAAAGTGAAATATTGAGTTTAAGTGTCGGGTATAAAACATGGAAGTCTACACATGTATACTGTATTGGTATAAAGTGGAAAAATTTCAAGATATGAAATATTGAAGTTTAAAAGTGAAATATTGAAGTTTAAAAGTGAAATATTGTGTTTAAGTGTCGGGTATAAAACATGGAAGTCTACACATGTATACTGTATTGGTATAAAGTGGAAAAATTTCAAGATATGAAATATTGAAGTTTAAAAGTGAAATATTGAAGTTTAAAAGTGAAATATTGTGTTTAAGTGTCGGGTTTAAAAAATGGAAGTCTAAAAATGTCAAGATAGTATGAAATATTGAAGTTTAAAACTGTTATATTGTGTTTAAGTGTCAGGTTTAAAAAATGGAAGTCTACACATGTATACTGTATTGGTATAAAGTGGAAAAATGTCAAGATAATATGAAATATTGAAGTTTAAAAGTGAAATATTGAGTTTAAGTGTCAGGTTTAAAAAATGGAAGTCTACACATGTATACTGTATTGGTATAAAGTGGAAAAATTTCAAGATATGAAATATTGAAGTTTAAAAGTGAAATATTGAAGTTTAAAAGTGAAATATTGTGTTTAAGTGTCGGGTTTAAAAAATGGAAGTCTAAAAATGTCAAGATAGTATGAAATATTGAAGTTTAAAACTGTTATATTGTGTTTAAGTGTCAGGTTTAAAAAATGGAAGTCTACACATGTATACTGTATTGGTATAAAGTGGAAAAATGTCAAGATAATATGAAATATTGAAGTTTAAAAGTGAAATATTGAGTTTAAGTGTCGGGTATAAAACATGGAAGTCTACACATGTATACTGTATTGGTATAAAGTGGAAAAATTTCAAGATATGAAATATTGAAGTTTAAAAGTGAAATATTGAAGTTTAAAAGTGAAATATTGTGTTTAAGTGTCAGGTTTAAAAAATGGAAGTCTACACATGTATACTGTATTGGTATAAAGTGGAAAAATTTCAAGATAATATGAAATATTGAAGTTTAAAAGTGAAATATTGTGTTTAAGTGTCGCGTTTAAAAAATGGAAGTCTAAAAATGTCAAGATAATATGAAATATTGAAGTTTAAAACTGTTATATTGTGTTTAAGTGTCAGGTTTAAAAAATGGAAGTCTACACATGTATACTGTATTGGTATAAAGTGGAAAAATTTCAAGATAATAGGAAATATTGAAGTTCAAAAGTGAAATATTGAGTTTAAGTGTCAGGTTTAAAAAATGGAAGTCTACACATGTATACTGTATTGGTATAAAGTGGAAAAATTTCAAGATAATATGAAATATTGAAGTTTAAAAGTGAAATATTGTGTTTAAGTGTCGGGTTTAAAAAATGGAAGTCTAAAAATGTCAAGATAATGAAATATTGAAGTTTAAAACTGTTATATTGTGTTTAAGTGTCAGGTATAAAACATGGAAGTCTACACATGTATACTGTATTGGTATAAAGTGGAAAAATGTCAGGATAATATGAAATATTGAAGTTTAAAACTGTTATATTGTGTTTAAGTGTCAGGTTTAAAAAATGGAAGTCTACACATGTATCTGTATTGGTATAAAGTGGAAAAATTTCAAGATATGAAATATTGAAGTTTAAAAGTGAAAATTGAGTTTAAGTGTCAGGTTTAAAACATGGAAGTCTACACATGAATACTGTATTGGTATAAAGTGGAAAATGATAATATGAAATATTGAAGTTTAAAACAGTTATATTGTGTTTAAGTGTCAGGTTTAAAAAATGGAAGTCTACACATGTATACTGTATTGGTATAAAGTGGAAAAATTTCAAGATAATATGAAATATTGAAGTTTAAAAGTGAAATATTGAGTTTAAGTGTCAGGTTTAAAACATGGAAGTCTACACATGTATACTGTATTGGTATAAAGTGGAAAAATTTCAAGATATGAAATATTGAAGTTTAAAAGTGAAAATTGAGTTTAAGTGTCAGGTTTAAAACATGGAAGTCTACACATGTATACTGTATTGGTATAAAGTGGAAAAATGTCAAGATAATATGAAATATTGAAGTTTAAAAGTGAAATATTGAAGTTTAAAGGTGATATATTGTGTTTAAGGGTCAGGTTTAAAAAATGGAAGTCTAAAAATGTCAAGATAATATGAAATATTGAAGTTTAAAACAGTTATATTGTGTTTAAGTGTCAGGTTTAAAAAATGGAAGTCTACACATGTATACTGTATTGGTATAAAGTGGAAAAATTTCAAGATATGAAATATTGAAGTTTAAAAGTGAAATATTGAGTTTAAGTGTCAGGTTTAAAACATGGAAGTCTACACATGTATACTGTATTGGTATAAAGTGGAAAAATGTCAAGATAATATGAAATATTGAAGTTTAAAAGTGAAATATTGAAGTTTAAAAGTGATATATTGTGTTTAAGGGTCAGGTTTAAAAAATGGAAGTCTAAAAATGTCAAGATAATATGAAATATTGAAGTTTAAAACAGTTATATTGTGTTTAAGTGTCAGGTTTAAAAAATGAAAGTCTACACATGTATACTGTATTGGTATAAAGTGGAAAAATGTCAAGATAATATGAAATATTGAAGTTTAAAAGTGAAATATTGAGTTTAAATGTCGGGTTTAAAACATGGAAGTCTACACATGTATACTGTATTGGTATAAAGTGGAAAAATGTCAAGATATGAAATATTGAAGTTTAAAAGTGAAATATTTAAGTTTAAAAGTGAAATATTGAAGTTTAAAAGTGAAATATTGTGTTTAAGTGTCTGGTTTAAAAAATGGAAGTCTAAAAATGTCAAGATATGAAATATTGAAGTTTAAAAGTGAAATATTGAAGTTTAAAAGTGAAATATTGAGTTTAAGTGTCAGGTTTAAAAAATGGAAGTCTACACATGTATACTGTATTGGTATAAAGTGGAAAAATGTCAAGATAATATGAAATATTGAAGTTTAAAACTAATATTGTGTTTAAGTGTCAGGTTTAAAAAATGGAAGTCTAAAAATTTCAAGATAATATGAAATATTGAAGTTTAAAAGTGAAATATTGTGTTTAAGTGTCAGGTTTAAAAAATGGAAGTCTAAAAATTTCAAGATAATATGAAATATTGAAGTTTAAAACAGTTATATTGTGTTTAAGTGTCAGGTTTAAAAAATGGAAGTCTACACATGTATACTCTATTGGTATAAAGTGGAAAAATGTCAAGATAATATGAAATATTGAAGTTTAAAACTGTAATATTGAGTTTAAGTGTCAGGTTTAAAAAATGGAAGTCTAAAAATTTCAAGATAATATGAAATATTGAAGTTTAAAAGTGAAATATTGAAGTTTAAAACTATTATTGTGTTTAAGTGTCAGGTTTAAAAAATGGAAGTCTAAAAATGTCAAGATTTCAAAATATTGAAGTCGAAAAATGTATACGGTATTTGTTGGAACCGTGAATGTCCAGATAATTTGAAATATCGAAGTTTAAAAGTGTGCCATCGTGTTTAACTTTCAAGTTTCAAATATTGAAGTCGAAAAATGTATACGGTATTTGTTGGAACCGTGAAAATGTTCAGATAATTTGAAATATCGAAGTTTAAAAGTGTGCTATCGTGTTTAAGTTTCAAATATTTGTTGAAACTGAAAATGTCCAGATAATTTGAAATATTGAAGTTTAAAAGTGTGGTATTGAGTTTAAGTTTCAAATAATGAAGTATAAAATTGTATACTATATTTGTTTAAAGAGTTTAAAGTGTAAAAGTAACAAATTTAAAGTTTAAACCTTTAGGCTATATAGTATAATTTGTTTTAAGTCAATACAAATATGTTAAAGTTTCAAAATGTATAAAGTAACTATTTAAGTTTAACTCATGGTTCAAAAACAATTTCACTTCCTAACTATTTAATATTGATGTTATATTTAATATTGAGATTGGCTGATTTTTTCTTTTTTATTTCTTTTTCTTTTTTATGCATTTCTTTTTCTTTTTTATTAATTTTTCTTTTCTATTATTAATATATTTTAGGATATCAAATTTGTTGTCACATTTGTATTTATTTTAACTTCTCAATTTCCATTACATACATAATTCACATTTCATAAATATAAGCATAAACAGTTTCAGGTTTCAAAAATGGAAGTCGAAAAATGTATACGGTATTTGTTGAATCTGAAAATGTCCAGATAATTTGAAATATCGAAGTTTAAAAGTGTGCCATCGTGTTGAACTTTCAAGTTTCAAATATTGAAGTCGAAAAATGTATACGGTATTTGTTGAAACTGAAAATTTCCAGATAATTTGAAATATCGAAGTTTAAAAGTGTGGTATTGTGTTGAACTTTCAAGTTTCAAATATTGAACTCTAAAAATGTATACGGTGTTTCTTTAGTGTGAAAATGTCCAGATAATTTGAAATATTGAAGTTTAAAAGTGTGGTATAGTGTTTAAGTTTCAGGTTTCAAATAATGAAGTATAAAATTGTATACTATATTTGTTTAGTGTAAAAGTAACAAATTTAAAGTTTAAACATTTAGGCTATATAGTATAATTTTTTTTTAAAGTCAATAAAAATATGTTAAAGTTTCAAAATGTATAAAGTAACTATTTAAGTTTAACTCATGGTTCAAAAACAAATTCACTTCCTAACTATTTAATATTGATTTTTTTTTAATTATAAAAAAATTACAAATAAAAGTATACCTTTTTACAAACTTATAAATACTTCCACCTACTGTCATGCTTAATCTATTCATATATTAAATTATATTTCACATCTTTTATGAATTTACACAATTCTCCTACTTTAATTTAATCATTATAATTCATTGCCATCCTTAGTGTAATTTAGTGTAATTGTACATGAAGAATATCTTTTGTATCATTTATATTATATTCAATAACCACAAATTTCTTTTACTGTACTTTATTTTGTTAATTATATATACATTAATAACAAATCTGCTCTGATGGAGTCTAATATTAACATTGCATCAGCGGAATTAATTGTATAGCAATTCTAAAATAATTGGAATAGTGTAAAATATTTTCAGTTTCTTATTGGGAGAACTCTGCAAAAACGGTACACGGTATGCATTAACTTGGCAGAAAATACACATTTGCATTAACACAATCACCTGCTGTATACTTAAAATATTCTGGCAGTTAGATAATTTTATACAGATTTAAAAAAATATTAAATACAGTATATATATATATATATATATATAAAATCAATTAAATGTGTATACTAGAAAATATAATAAAATTTCAAATTCCCACGCTATTAGAACCACTGATAATCTAACTGTAGGCCTATGGATAGTGACCTAAAAGAATAAGTAAGAATAAGAATTTGGCCAGAACGGCAGAGGACGAGAATGAACAATTGAGTATGTATACCACCAAACTTGTGGTTGGGTGGGAAGAGAGGTGCTGGCTCAATTTTTATGATCAACCTAAAACTTCGCTTAAATAATTATAATTAGAACTTTCAAAATAAACAGACCAAAACTGGGACAAAAAGATAAACGCAAAAGAACTAATCAAAATCGCTATGTGGAAAGAACGCTTAATAAATTTTAATTATGAAATAATTATACAGAATAATTTAAATCAACTAAATTTATGACACTAGCAGTGAGGCAATTCATTCATGTGGACCCCCACAGGGATTAAAGAGTGACAAATGAGAATTTAGAGGAAAATGTAGAAGCGAGACCAAGGATGGTATTCTGAATTTCGGATACGATTAGATTTACATCTAAAATACAAAAATGGACATTAATCGTGAAATAAACTTATAACTGTTTGTGGTTTCATTGTTTAGATGCTTATGTTCTGGGTTTGGTGTCCCGACTTCGAATCCCGGGAGGACCATATGCTTTCATTAAATTATTAAAGTACATTGGGGATTGTAATGGAGGATTAATGTTAATAACGGGATGTTCCTTAATATGCATGCCACATACTTTCAGTGCCAAAATAGACTAAATACTTAGGAGAGCTTTATAAATATTTTGGGCGTCTTCTCTAAAGCTCCATAAACATTAAAATACACCAAAAACACCATTCAGATAAATTAGACCCTTTTTCGGTAGAAAAATACAGGTAGCCTACACGATCACATGCTAACAAAAAAATTAACCCCTACGTAGTCTTTAAATAGCCATACTAAAGGGACAAATTATTCAGAGGGGCGTTGAATGACTGGGGACAGGTACATGGGAGCGATTCATTCATGGTCACCCCTTCAGGGATCAAGGCGTACGGCAATATAGTACAAAATATAAATGAATAACAAATAAAAAGTTAAAGTGTGGATTGGGCCCGAGTATAGATATATATTTTGTATGAAGCAGTTTGAAGCATAATTGGCAAAGGTGGCAAGTGATAGACTTTTCCAAGTTACCTTGTGTATCGGCGACTTATTTTTAACTAGATTTTAGCTACATTTAAGAATATTTTTTAACTAAAGCAATAATTATAACTACTAAACTATAATAATCTGCAGTTTAAGAAGGATCTGTGGTAGTTAAAATGTTTAACCGAGATACTTAGAAGCCCATGGATTGCTGAAAGCCCTTTTTAACCCTCTCTGACATATGACTCAATTTTGAGCCTATTAGGGATACTTTAAAACCTTTGTTACCATCAGGGGTATTTAGAAACCTTTAGTTTAGTTACTTCAACCTCTGCAGTTGTCTTTGAGTTGGCTATGGGCAGAAAACGAATTCTAGAGAGGTAATTATAAGAGTGAGAGAACTCTATTTCTTATTGCTAATCTGGCAACCTCTGTGTCATGTGTGCGTGAAAGGGTTAAACTGAATTTTATCTTCTAATAGTAACCAGAATAAAGTTAAAAGAACAGTACCGGTACAGAAGGGGTCAAGATCTAAGAGGACAGGCTATTTCTAGACTTATATAGGCTGGACAGAGGCAGCAATAGGGATCTGCACTTTTCTTTGAAGAGGGGAAGGGAACTACGGGTATTTAATGCGGAGTGGCTGAATGGATCACTACAGGCAAATTTAAAATAAATCTGGCAAAAGGTCTTCAAATTGGCAAACTAATGGGGCGAAGCTCTTCAAAATCTTTGTACTAATGGGGCTAAACATGAGGGACAAGGGGGTCCAGAAAAGAAAACTTAAGACAGTAAAGTACTTCAGTTAGAGAGGAAAGTAGGAGGCTAAACTTATAAACAAACGCTAAAAATAGAGTTTCAGGTACTAATGGGGCTAAACATGAGGGACAGGGGGTCCAGAAAAGAAAACTTAAGACAGTAAAGTACTTCAGTTAGAGAGGAAAGTAAGAGGCTAAACTTATAAACAAACGCTAAAAATACAGTTTCAGAACATAAATCTAAACTTATAGCCGAACCAATTACAAATGGGATTAGAGAGAATCATGAATAGAAACTTTAGGCCAAACATTTTAAAATATCTGAAAATAACATCTGACCAACTGTAAGACCTTTAATACTTTAAATATCTAAACTGATTTTGTGCAACTAGGGAGTGACAAGATCATTGTGCAAGGGTGATTAGCGATCCAAGATATTTTTAAATTAAATATTTAGCGGAGGGATATACAGTACATGAGAATGAGGAAGCACGAGAGTGGTGTGGTATGGATGTAGATGTGCTGGAAAGTGTGAACAGGAACACCAAGAGGTTTCAGCCATGTCAAACTTATGGGAAGCGAGAGAATTACAAAAAAGTGTACAAGTGTGAAGTGGAAGGGCAGATGCAAAGGTTAGACCGAGAGGTGGAAGGATGGAGTCAAGTACCGTACAGTATATGCGGGAAAGCAGTGCTGGATGGGACGCCCCGTCTAATGACTGGGGACAGAGGTGCATGGGAGCTATTAACCCTTTCACGCACATATGACTCAGAGGTTGCCAGATTAGTAGAGTTCTCTCACTCTTATAATTACCTCTCCAATATTAGTTTTCTGCCCACAGCTAACTCAAAGACAACTGCAGAGGTTGAAGTAACTAAATTAAAGGTTTCTAAATACCCCTGATGGTAACTAAGGCTTTAAAGCATCCCTAATAGGCTCAAAATCGCGTCATATGTCCGAGAGGGTTAATTTGGGGTCACCCCTTCAGGGATCACGGCGTCCAGCAATAGATATAGTATTTTGTATGAAAGTGTTTGAAGCATAATCTGCAAAGGTGGCATGTGATAGACTTTTCCAAGTTAACCCTCATGTACCGGCGACGTCTTTTTAACTAGACTTTACCTACATTTAATAATAATATAAAAATTAATGCAATAATTATAACTAATCTATAATCTGTGCAGCTTAAGAAGCACGTGTCATAGTTAAAATTTATAACTAAGATGCGATACTTAGAAGCCCTTTGATTGCTGGAGGCTCTTTTTAAACTGAATAAAATAGTCTAATAGTAGCCAGAATAAAGTTAAAAGAACGGTGCTGCTACAGATAAAAGAGGTTAAGGTCTATGAGGACAGGCTATCTTTTAGACGTTTACATAGGCTGGACAGAAGCAGCAATAGGGGTATGTACTTTTCTTTCAAGAGGGGCAGGGATATGCGGGGTATTTAATGCGGAGCGGCTGAATGGATCAAGAAAAATATTTTGAGGTGGTATGGTCATGTGCGAGAAATTTTAAAAGGAGAATGCAGAGAGATAAATTTATGTGTATTTAATGCGGAGCGGGTGAATGGATCAAGAAAAATATTTTGAGGTGCTATGGTCATGCGAGAGAAATTTTAAAAGGAGAATGCAGAGAGATAAATTTATGTCAAGCAAATTCTATAGCAGAAGTACTAAACTGCTGAACATCGAGTGATCGAGTGGATAAATGCCAATACCTTTGAGAGAGAGGAACCAAGGGAGCAAAAGGAAACCGACTATTGAAAAGAACAATGGTACGAGATGGATGTGTGGGGCCAAGCTGCAGGATAGAATAACAAATGTTGAGCTGAAGAGACGTTTAGGTATAAAGAGTATTAGCGAGGTGATGCGTACAAGTAGACTGGGATGGTATGGACATGTGGAGAGAATGGATGAACAAAATTGGGTGAAAAAATACAAGTCTGATTGTGGAGGGAGCTGCACCAAGGGGTGGACCGAGGAAGACCTGGGATCAGACCATACGTGCCGATCTCAAATCCAAGACCTTGACAAGTGAAGCAGCCCTTAACAGGGTTGCCTGGAACGCCGCCATTAGGAAAAGAGACTAACTGCAATTATGTGTGGAACACTCTGTCTTAAAATTTTATGTATGTAAGTAGAACCTCTATTTACAAATTTCTGGTGTCTGACATAGGAAGCATGTTTCAACAATCTACTAGGGATTTACTGCCTTCATAGCGAAATTCATAAATGCGCGGAATTTCGGTGCGAGTATCCTAGGTTCGAGTATTTGTTATTTCATTAATCGAGTTTAGAAGTAAAGTTAGTTGGTGAACAAATATTAATTCACCTAAGGCCATCCTTAACTATCGTTTCCCAGTTGACTATCATAAAAGATGGTGTATAACCTTCACAGGACCTAACAGTTACCCTTTTAACTATAAAGAAGTTTTCTAACCATATTAAAATAGTCTAACCATAGCCAGAATAAAATTTAAAAATGTCAGACTAATTTAATTTCACACCAGGATAAAACTAGCAATGACTAACCGTTTGAATTTTCTGCCAAATTAATATAAATTACATACCGGTACATATAAATTTTCAGTACCTTAAAATTATTAACTTAAAATTACCTATTTGAACCGTAATGGAATGCTGTAGACATTTCGAACCATTTTAGTTCCAAAATTTGTATAGACTGAATTTTACTTTAAATCCGAAGAAAATAATTATAAAATAATTAATTAGTTTTACTTTAAATCTGGAGAAAACATAAAATAAAAAAATCTCCAATTTCTTTACACTTTTACGCAATTACAGCCTTCAACACTACAAATTCAAACATTGCCTCATTTTGTAATCTATGTACCAACTCTTATTGTACAATCTAAATATAGTTCACTGAAAACCATAGTCTCTAGATTTCACAAATTTATTCGGCACGTCTACGACAGCCAACTTAAAGATCTAAGAGTTACGCAAACTAATTTACATTTAACTGACAAAAAGTAGCAAAATATAGTTAAAGAGCAAAACAATTTAAATGACTTGAAGAACAAAGCAATTTAAAGTTTCAGAGCAATTAAATGTATACTACATTTGAGCAAAGCAACAAATTACATTAAATAATAAGTCATAAGAAAGTTTGATCAAAGTTACTTTAAATAAATAGTAAACCAATATTAAGTATAAAATTGTACCTTCAAGATAAAGTTGGAAATTTAGACATTAATCTAGATATTTCTGACCATAGAAACCTTATTCACAAGCTATTACAAAATCATGAAAACTTTAAGTGATTGCAACTTACAATTTATAGTTTCTGAACAAGGTTACCAGTGCACTATTTAAAGATTGTACGCTTCCTTAATGTGTTAAACTTAGACATTCAAAAACAAACAAAACCTGACTTGCCAATAGCTATAATCCGTTATTTTTAAACATGGCGAAAAGTTTATTCCTTCACATTACATCCGATAATGAATTAACTCTGCTATGACTCTTATGCAATATTATAATTTAAAACTTTCAAAATAAACTAACCAAAACAAGTAACAATATAAATACAAACAAAACTACTTTAATCAAAATCACTACGTGGAAATTATCACTAACAAACTAAAATATAATTTTAATACAATATTACTGTAAAGTTCGTAGTTTACTGTATTGGGCAGTAAATAATTTAATAAATTAACTTTCGCCACCTTCAAAATCACAGACTATAGCATTCAATGTTCGAAGGAACAAAGTTTCGAAAGCGCGAAAATAAAATTTTGCGGCGCAATATTGCTATACAGTAAGTCCCCACTTAAAATTTAAAACAACGTTACTGACAAAAATAGTAAATTCAAAAATACTACTTTGTAATAGACTACAAGTTAATTTACAGCATAAAATAAAATAAATCTTTGAAGGATTATTAACAATTTTAGTTTAAATTTAATTACTTTAGATCAAACTTTCAAATATACTACTTTACTTTAAATTATAAAATATACTTTATATCAAACTCTAGAATATACTACTTTACTTTAAATTATAAAATATACTTTATATCATACTCTAGAATATACTACTTTACTTTAAATTATAAATATTCAAATAAATAATTAAAATTACTTTTAAGAGCAGATATGCAATTTAAGTCTATTATATAAACAAAACAAGAAACTGAACTTTAATGGACAGTAACCAAACTAATTCAAGAGATTTAAGTGAGTAAACATTAACTGTATACAAAAGGTTGTTAACCCTTTTAACAATATTGAAAATTCTATGACGTATTGTAGACGTCATTGACGTCAATAGAAATGTTATAGTAACATTTCCCAATTATATATCAATAAAAAGACAGTTCCAAGTTCTACATGGGTGTGCCTTAGTTATGACATGCAACACAGGAGGAACTATAGGATATCCGCTAACTGATATAATCGCTACTAAATTAGTCATATTTCCATTTATTTGGATAAGTTACTTTGTTTTTGCAAGTTTATCTTTTTACTTTACTAAAAGTTCTCAATAAGGAATGGATTTTATTTTTGCTTTAAATGTAAAACACTTAACATTTTCATCTATAGTGACTAGCCTAAAGGTTATTTTTGGTTGATTTGCACTTATTAAATATTAAATTAAGCATAAGAACTAAGTAGAAAAAGCTCCTTGTAAAGCATTGAGAGTGTAGGTCCGTACAATGGTGCAAAACTGCATCATTATGGTCTAATTCCACGACCCCGAGGGGTCATGTTGACCTCAGGCATAGCAAGCTTGTGAAGCAAGCGACAGCAGCGATCCGCCTAGAGACTTTAGAACATGAGCCCTAGAGACAGTCCCCACCCGTTAGACTGTCTTACTGCCGTGATACCACCTGCTATGCCCTCACCCTAATGGGCAATGGCTTTATCCGCGAGGAACACCCTCAACGTACATGGCTTCATCTAGATAGCATATACTTTAGGACATTTATTCCTTATATGAATGAAAAAGTCTCATATCAGATAAATATAAGTGTTTTGTCTATACTGAAACATTTATTTATAAAACAGCAACTGGAATTAATTTATATTAACGTTATTTACTGTACAAAACATTTACAAGTTAGTTGCAACAAAATTAACTGAAATTTTAAGTAAAGTCTATATAATCTTTAGCAATATTTAAGACCGACTAATACAAGACTCCTGTGCTGCTAACAATATTTAAGACTGACTAAGACTCCTGTGCTGCTAACTTTAACCCCTCTGCACGAAAGTGCACTCTTAGAAGGTATCTCCCTAGGATGTTTGTTTAAAATTCATATTGGCAGTCAAGTTAAAACAAATATAAGAGTTGGTACTTCTATTACAATATGAGGCAGACTAATTTAGGACATATAGGGCCATGTTCTCAACTACATAATGTTGGTTACCAGGATGATAATTACTTCTATTATTTAACAACTAATCAAAAATATAGGCTTAGGTTTCATCCTAATTAATTTATTCTAAAACTTAATATTTTAGGCAGTAATCCAGGAATACAGTTTGGTGCTTATTTAATCTCATACAGTACAGTACGGTACTTTAAATAATAAAGTTTTAATTAATTACTTTATAAACTGTAATCCACAACAATTACACATTTTGCCTTTCTAATAAAATTTCCATAAATTCATTTATATGCAGCTTGAAATAATGGCCCCATAATATCCTAACATACCTGGCTTTAATAATAGGAGTGATGGTGGTAGAGGTGGTGGTGATAGTTGTGGTGGTGGTGGTGGTGGTGGTGGTGGTAGTTGTGGTGGTGGTGGTGTAGAAGCAGGTCCTCTTTTATCTGCAGAATTTAATATATTTAATATCTCTACCTCTATAATCCTTAGTTTTAAACTTTAACAATATTTAATATTTAATCAATTTTATACTTTAACAATATCTAGTCAGATTATTTCTTAATTTAATATTTAATAAAAAAATTGCAATGTAAAACTTTGAAAATAAACTAATTGGAGCAATAGCATTTTAATTTAATACAAATACAATTTCAATGCAAGTGCAGTATTTTAATATTCCTTCCTTTTACTCTAAATTTAAGGTACTGTGTATATTTCTCAATTTAAATAAAAGTAATAAAATCATTTAGGAAAATTTGCAGGTGATGATTTATTTGGTGGTGGTGTGATCAGAGGTTTATAATCTGCTTAATGAATGCCATGTTTAGGCTAACTAAATTATTTTTTACTTTAATAATCGTGACTAGTAGCATTTAGCCCAATTTAATTTTGAAATTGGTAAATATCAAAAGTGCAGGATTTGAATACTGTATTAAAAAATTAACTATAAATTAAGGCTTTAAGTTCTAAGTAAATTCAAATATAATTAAGCCTAGGAACTAGAGATGCCCTAACAAAATCAGAGCGAGTCGGCTGCCAGTATCCCGCAACAGCTCCAACCATTGTAGAAGTCTTTGACCCCTTTTCACATCTGCGAACAAAACCAAATATTAATACTAGACTGTTGTACACTCAGACACCATAGATGGTACTGGTGGGGTTAACTTGGGACATTCTAAATAGATCTGGCTCCATTTAACCACTAGAAGCCTATTACTGGACTGCTGTACACTGACACCATAGATCAGCGTTATTCACTAATTTTTTTCAAGAGAGCCAAAAGTTCAGGACATATTCAGAGTGAGAGCCGCATAAGGCAAATAAGCCACAAGGATAAGTAGAACAAAAATATAGAATAGGAACTAAATTACATATTTTTTGTGAGTTTCCATAGCCACATATTGTAGAACAAGACTAGTAACAATTATTATATTGAAATAGAACAAGACTAGTAACAATTATTATATTGAAATAGAACAAGACTAGTAACAATTATTATATTGAAATTCTTAAAAGAAAACTAAAAAGAAATTCTCTCTCTCTCTCTCCTCTCTTGTGAGCCGCCAATCAGGTCATTGCGAGCCACACAATGAAGACCACTGCCATAGATGGTACTGGTGGGGTTAACTTGAGACATTCTAAATAGATCTGGCTCCATTTAACCACTAGAAGCCTACCGGTATTTCAGATCACATTGAGAAAATATGCTTTACCTACGTACTACCGGCTCTGTAGTGTAGTGGAGAAAGTCTGCCTCCCACCCCAGGTGACCCAAGTTCAATCCCACACTCAGGCATGAAGGTTTTTCGCATACACTGGGATGATTTTGTTTAACCCATGGACTGCTAATAGATGGACAAAATAACAGTTAAAGTTCGATTAGAGTTGGTACAATCGGGGGTATTAAGTGTAATCATACATTTCAGTGGTTATCGCTCAAAAAGTGTTATTGCTATCTTTATAGTTACTAGGAAAAGTGCTTATCCCTCAAAAATTTTAGTCGGCCCCAAACTTTGTGAAATATCTGACAATACTTATTAAGCTCTACCGTACAGCCCAAGTAAATAATTCGCCAGTAACAAGGGGAATAATAAAAATCTTCTAAAGGATGAGACTAAACATTTCAAAGACATTAAATCTAGTATGGAGGATATTACAAATTATGATTTAAAACTTGCAAAACAAACAAGGGCAACACAATAAAGAAAACTTCTCAACTTTTCCAGACTCTACAAATTATTACTGCATGTACAATTGAGTACCGCTTACGAACAAGGTTATTGGCGAAATTATTTCCATGTACAGTCTGCCAAATAAGTGATGTCGTGGACCAGTATATTTCTATCAATAATTGGCATCGGCACTACCTAAGCATTAATTCATAGTTTTAAGTGAGATATGCAGCACACAGGAGAGCAAGATTTATTGACAGCGGTGACACAACCTATTTGACCAACTGTACACAAGGTTACCGGTACCTTAGGTTAGATTAGATTAGCATAGATTACTAATAGAATCAAGACCGTGAAAGATATGAACTACTGGGATCGCCTTAAACATCTCAAACTATACTCGCTCCAAAGGCGTAGAGAACGATACCAGATAATCTAAGTCTGGAAAATTCTTGAAGGCCACGTACCCAATATAGGAATCACGCTCAGCCAAGAAAGGACAAGGGGAGATCGTGCTATGTAGAAGGCCTGAATACCAGCAGCAGTAGCACCATGACACTGCGGGCAAACTCCTTCAGCAGATCAGCGCCTAAGCTCTTCAACGGTCTCCCCACCTACCTAAAGAATATGTCATCCTGTATGGTAGAGGTTTTCAAGAAACATCTAGATACCTTCCTACAGAAGATAGAAGAAACACCTCTCACGCCATCCTACCATACGTGACCACACTACAAGTTGGTTCACCGAGTACCACTTCATTGGAGGCAGCAGGGCCAGGGAGGAAGCAGCGGCAGTTCCTGTAGCTGAGGTCGTCGACCTAAATCTCCACAAGGTAACAAGGTAAGGTGTTAGTATCGTGGGTTAAATTACATTTACTAGGCCTATAGGCCTAATCTTAATTTATATTCGCAGAACAAATTACGGTAAGATTAGGAATAGTGGGCGTACCACTACCGACATACAGCATAAATCATCTAGAAAACATTAACATAATAACCTAACCTAGTACTACATGAATACTAGGTTAGGTTAGGTGGTTTTGTTAGGTTAATGTTTTATAGACTAGTTATGCTGTATGTTGGTAGTGGTACGCCCACTACTCCAAATCTTACCAAAATTACATGCACATTTTCCCGAGTAAATAACACTTAAGGTTCTTATACAGTCCACCCTTGGGTAACGCGGGTATATCAATACCGGCCCAAGGCCGTGTTAGGCAAACACGGTTACATAAAGCAAAGGTTATATGGGAAAAATTCCATTCGTTCTGGCCACTTCCCCAAAATCCCCTTTTTTGACCATTTACCACCCAATTTATCTATTTATTTGTCAGTATTATTACGTTGGCAACATACCTTCATACTAGTGGTCAATAATATATCCAATTAAGACCATTGATACTATGAAATGTCATTTATTTGACACTAAAACAATGCTGCTCAGCTGTAGTTCAACAATAACAAACCACATGGCGTCTGCGTGTGAGGCAGGCGGCGGGAGCTTGGCTAAACTAGCCAAAACTCTACCGCTTTCATTAGAGTTATAGTTCAATGTATTTTTCTTTGGCTTTTACTATTATAAATATTATTTGGTAAAATGAAATGAAATTTCATAGAGTAAATTATAATAAAATGTTATTGCATACAGAAATAACTCTGGTTTAGACATAGCCACACAAGAACAACACACACACACACACACACACACACACACACACAAACTGACTCAACAATAACACGATTTCAGTCACTCTGAAAATCAGCTGGTGAATCTCAGTTTCAAATTAACTTGCATTGAAAGTATATTCGTCGTATAAGGCCATCCATGGTTTTGGAGTTACCCGAGGACCGACTATTTTATTTCTCAAAAGTACCAACATAATTTCTCTACTTAAAACTAATACATTACAAAATTTAGTTATTGCAGCAACACTATAATCTACACAGGAACTATCTAATTTTAATTCTGTCTAGGAACATTTACTTTGAGACAGTGGGTTGCCATGGTCAACAGATACGTTTTGTCCTAAAAATCTACAATAATAGACAGTTTCAAGCAAATGCCGACCGACTGGGTTGTGGAACATCTGCCACGACAAAACTTTCTCTAGCGAGGTTATAAATGGGTAAATAAACCTGAACGAAGTCAATATAATGTAACTGGTTACTATTCAGGCCAACCTCATTACTAAAAAATTTCAAACTAATATAAACCAACACTGTACTTATCTAAAACCAGGATTGTGTCCATCCAAGCTCGGTTTTAACTTCGAAAGGTTCAGTCTTTTAGGACACTAGTAGTAGTAGTAGTAGTAGTAGTAGTAGTAGTAGTAGTAGTCTTCTCTGCAAGGTTCCAACTTCAGGAATTCAGCTGTACCTGTGAAGATACTTAAGCTATAATAAAATAACACTTACATTTATAAAAAAGTGAAAAGGAATACCTTGAGATAGTTCGGCCCTATGGAACGTATGTGAAGCGAGAGAATGACTACATATAAGAAGGTGGAAAGACAGGGAGAGGTACACCGAATGAGAGTTGGAAGGACTGAGTGAAGTATATGATAGGAGCGAAGGCGGTGCTGGATAGAAGGGGCGTCGACTGACTGGGGACAGGTGCATGGGAGAGTTTCGTTCGTGGCCACCCCTTAGGGGATCACTGGATTTACCGTTAAGAGTATAACTTATATAAAAACAAAAATACCGTATAGAATCATTTACAGTCTTAAGACTACGAACATCGCGAGGGTAGCCTATATTAGTGGTAATTTTCATAAGCTATCAAATAAACCATTTATGATAAACTAATATAGATTGGATTTTTTGGAAAAATGCGTGAATAGTATATAGGCTCTACTGTTTGGAAAGTTATTAAAATATTTAGTCCGCATCAATATGGATATTTAATTTGTTTTGCTACTGTAATTTTAAATTTGCATTTCCTCTTATATTGGGATAATCTAGAAAATAAGATTGTTTGGTTAGGCCTATGCATTGATCATTTTTGCTCGCCATGTACGGTCGCGCTAATAAGTCCTGTCCAAGCTGTCATTACGTTTGGCTTGCTCTGTGCTGTATTAATGTCTGTCAGATGTTTAATAGGGTGGGTAAGTGTAGGAACATGTTTGTATATTTCACTCGGTATGAAGAAATTAATCTTAGATATTGCTGATACCAATTATTGATCAAAACATACTTGGTGCCGAGACATCACTTATTAGCGCGATTGTACCGGTACCTACTTAGCCTATATAATAGACAAACTAACATTTTGAATGACTTAATAATACGCATACTTATATACTATGAATCCAAATGCCTAAATTATGACTAAACTGAAAAACTTCAATAAGTCTTTCAGCCATTTAAGGCGTTTATTATATACATAGCCTAGTGGAATTTTGTTCCGGTTATATAATACTAACATAGGCCTAGGTTTATCTTTCGATATTTAGAAGTTACATGTAGATTGTTATTGTGGGTTAAAACAGCGATAACTTCAGTGCATCTTCTCGCGGTAGTGGAAATAGCGTTTGACAGTGAACAGTAGTGGACATTATCGTCAAAGGGCAATTTATTTAATTAGCCTAACCCTTTTTATTAAATAGACCGATTATATTTAGATTTTATGAAGCTTAGGATAGATCTGTGGTGCTTCAAACCATTGAGTTTTGCAACCTTGTAAGCGCTAGACTTGCCTCCTAATCTGAATAGTTCCCCTTCTCTCTCTCTCTCCCCCCCCCCCCCCCTTAACACGGACACTAGGTTAACCCTCTCCGACATAGGACTCAATTTTGAGCCTATTAGATACTTTAAAGCCTTTGTTACCATCAGGGGTAGCCTATTTATAAACCTTTAGTTTAGATACTTCAACCTCTGCAGTTGTCTTTGAGTTAGCTGTGGGCAGAAAACTAATTTTGGAGAGGTAATTATAAGAGTGAGACTTTCTTATTGCTAACCTGGCAACCTCTGCATCATACGAGTCTGAAGGGGTTACGCACTGAAGCTAGGTATAGTACGGACGCTAGGTATAGCACTGACGCTAGGTATAGTACGGACGCTAGGTATAGCACTGAAGCTAGGTATAGTACGGACGCTAGGTATAGTACGGACGCTAGGTATAGTACCAAGGTATAGTACGGACGCTAGGTATAGCACTGACGCTAGGTATAGTACAGACGCTAGGTATAGTACCAAGGTATAGTACGGACGCTAGGTAGAGTACCGACGCTAGGTTTAGCAAGAGATGCAACATTGCGGCTAAGAGACTGCATAGTAGTAGAAAGTAGTACCCCACGAAAGATTTAGAGTTAAGTTAGTCATGGAATAGTTAACTTAACCCTTTCACGCACATATGACGCAGAGGTTGCCAGATTAGCAATAAGAAATAGAGTTCTCTCACGCTTATTAATTACCTCTCCAAAATTAGTTTTCTGCCCACAGCTAACTCAGACAACTGCAGAGGTTGAAGTAACTAAACTAAATGTTTCTAAATACCCCTGATGGTAACAAAGGCTTTAAAGTATCCCCAATAGGCTCAAAATCGCGTCATATGTCTGAGAGGGTTAACTCACTAAAACTTAAGCGAGTACCCACCCCTAACGTTCACACGACATTTGCAGTACCGCGAAACTGTTTTAGCTCACAATAATCTATGTATACACCAAGATTAATAATAATAAGTCCAGGGGGTGAGGCAGACTGTATCCCACTGCCTAAATTTTAATTGAACCGTAAATATGGGAAATAGGCTAAGTTAATGCACAAATTACCCTACTAACCTCGAGCGCTATGTCAACAAAGCGATCCAAGTTATTCCCAAGAACGCAACTTTACACAGAGTTATCTTTATATTTCGTCTAATTAAAATTAGAGTTTCCCATTTCCTTTTGGGGGATTTCGTATACGGTATACCACAAAAAGGTGTGGCTTTGTGTTCGATGCGTGGAAACATAATAAAAGTCAATATGTCCCGTGGTGGTAGGCTACCGGTCAAGTGCGCAACCCTAAAGTACAATCGCACCTGGCAGGTGTTTAAGCTCGATAGAAGTCTTCGGAGGAAACTAATAAATTATAAAAATACATGAGAAAATATAAACTAACCATCTCTCCTCAAGGGAAACTTTAGTCAGTCATTTCCCCCGACAGTTTCAATATCGCCTTATACAGTAGATGCCGTCTGTATCAGCAATTAGTGCACAAATCACCTCCGCCCATTGAGATTCACTTAATTTTTTGTCTGGGCCCCCTTCTCCCTCATGCTTCGCCGCATTAGTTTTGAGATGCAAGACTTTCGCCACATTAGTATTGATATTTTCAGACCTTTCGCCCCATTTCAGTAAATTCTAAGACCTTGCGTGCCATTTAGGCGTGACTTTTATTTTGTTCTTGGCGAGCGATAGCTAGCTTGTAAGTCTGGAAATGTCTGGGTACGGTATGATCTTTTAAATCATATTTCAAATCTATTATATGTGGTGTCCCCAGTTCGAATCCCGGGAGGGCCATATGCTTTCATTAGTTTATTCAGGTACATTGGAGTTTGTATTTAACATTAATGTTAAAGAACTGGGTGTTACTTATAATTATCGACTAAGATTGGCCGCATTTTATACTACCTGTCAATAAGTTTCATGCGGGAGATGCGTAATGAGCGATACACAAAAGGGTAGAAATATCCACCTAATAGGACTTCCCACCTGGTAGGTTAAGGAGAATCAGTTCGTTTTTGGAGTCTACACCTCCCTCATGTTTAGCCCTATTAGTTAGCCTATGAGACTTAAAGAAAATGCCCCATTAGTTTGGCGATTTTCATACCTTTTGCCCCATTTTGTTGCCAATATTAAGAACTTTCGTGCCATTTAAGAGTATTTTTTTTCCTGGCGAGCGATAGCGAACCTGTATTTGAAGAGTATCAAGCCTTCGGCCAGACATTTTTCTACCGAAAAATTTAAAAATTTATATCGCAGGGGGGTCTAGTGGGATTTTTTGTTATAATCTTTATAGAGGTTTAGAGCGCATACTAAACTCAGTCCTTAAACCATTGAGCCGAACCAGTAAATTATGCTGCACAATTCCGTCTGAGCTTCCTTAAGTTACTCTTCAACCCCACGTACTACTGTAGGTATTAGTGCCACGTATTAACTGGTAGGGGTTAGTCTTATCCATCATACTAGGGACACACTATACTCTGTTCCAAATACGTAGTCCAGAAATCGTGAACCCTAACCTTTGCAACTCAAAAAGGGGCTAAGTTTCCACACCTGTTCCCTGGTTGACCCTTCCCAAATGGTAGAAATATAAGCTCTATTACGGTACTCTAATCATTTGCTAGTTATATAGGTTGATGTTCACGAGTCTTTGCCAACTTTGCATAGAGTATAGGTGGAAGGGAAGAGGGTAAGATCCTGTGTAGCGGGAGGAACTGTTTTTCAGATGACTATTTACTAAGAAACATTGAACAATATCTTTAACCAAAACCTAACTTAGTATATTAATAGACTATATATTAATGTAAAATGTAAACAAATATTGTAACATTAACAAATTATTGAGATATATATACAGGTCCACCCGCTACACAGGATTATACCAATTAAAGTCTTTCTATGTTGGTTCTAGAGACTTACTACTGGTTAGGCAAGAGTTAGTTTTTTTATCCCAAATACTACGGACACTTAATACCTGGTAGGTAGGGGTCGTTTCGTATGCGATCAAATTTACTAGGTTTACATCCACAGGCTGGCTCAGGTTTTAAAGTCTGGTTTAAGAGTTAAAAAAAAAAAAAAATCGAAAAAGTTACCTATAAAGTGAATATATTATATAATAGGCTATTTATTATTACGCAGCTCCCGCATTGGCAGGTAGTATAGTGCGACTAATCTATTATAACCGATAAAATATACAGCTTCACCGTTATAATCACAGAATTATATCACATACGCGACTTACAATATATTGTCTCAGAAGTGTTTTGCAATAGCCTAGGATTTTTTATCATGCGATTAAGTACGGTAATTTGCTTGTTCTTCCCATGTTCGAGCCATGTATTTTAGTTTGTCCCCTAGGCTAACAAATTGGTAGCATTCAAGGAGACTACAGCAAGAATTCTTACCACTGACCAGGTATAGGCTATCTATAGTGTTTACTAGCCTATACCCCTTTGAAAGGACATTAGCCTTACCTAACCTATCCTAGTATTATGGGTGGGGGCTGCCGCCCCCACACCCGCGCTATTTGACAACTTTGACAGATTTTTGGTGGAATTTTTTCTGTGAAATCGGGTTTTTTCAAGTGTCCATAACTAAATACCTCCATGCGGACTATGAGAAAAATATGGATTGTCTATTGGTCCCTATTTTCCCTAATAAATTGTTTCCAATATGGCGGATGTAGTGTCCTTGAAGATTATCCATATATTTTCACAAACCAACTTCTAAAACACAATTAAATCAACGGATACATGTGGCACTCCTAGGATACTCCCACCGAAATTCTGCGTATTTGCATTACGCTATCAAAACCTAATTAGAAAAAAATAATTGTCAAAATAAAGCAAATAGCGAAAGTTCTTATCTTTATATATGCTCAACTACGCCATCCAAGACAAATATGAAAGCTTTTAAAGGTCATTGATTATATGTGTATGAAGGAGAAAATGTAGGCTGCCTGTAACTAGTGCCTCCAAAAACCAAAAGTGTGACGCATAGCCAAATTCAAGGGACGTTAAAATATTTTGCATGCCCACGAAGATTAAACCCATAAATCATAGGTTGAAAACATTGATTGGAGCGAGTTACAATTCAATTATTAGAAAACTAGGCAAGAATGTAGTTCCCGGGTGTACTGCCCACCTTGTTTACGCTATGCGGATGCCTTTGGATATAAAAATACATTAGCCTAACCAAACAACCTAACCTAGTATTCATGCAGTAATGACAAGAGGCAAATAGCAGAAAATATAGCGTCGAAATAGACGGGAACGTAAGTGAGAGCCCACAACATGACAACCGTACACCCAGAAACTAAGTTACATCCTTCCCGAAAACTAAAACTGCTAATTCTTTGGTTGGAGAGCTGTACAGAATAGGAGACTTTAAAGGCGGGTGCCACCGTGCCTACCACTGGCCACAAGGGAAGGGGAATGCACCGAGCGCCCTCCGAAACACTATTTGTTGGGTATTGTTGGGCCCTGGCATTATATTAACAACTATATCCCAACACTTTTGAAGTCTAAACCAGAAATAGGCCTATGTTTAAAAAAGTTAAAATCAAATTAGATTCTAAACTAGTTCATATCAATGTTGTTTTAATATATAGGCTACCAACACTAACATTAAAAAGAGCAAATCTAAATTTCAAACTTTAAATGTCTAAACAGATTTTAAAGTCTAATCCAAACTAAGTCCGAAGCTATATTGAACTCCAAACTAAAACTATGTTCAAAATCCAAACCACATTTTTTACTTTATAAATACGCAAAATTTATTGGACCAACTAATCGAATTAAAGTTACTTTAAGCCTCTCCGACATATGACGCGATTTTGAGCCTATTAGGGATACTTTAAAGCCTTTGTTACCATCAGGGGTATTTAGAAACCTTTAGTTTAGTTACTTCAACCTCTGCAGTTGTCTTTGAGTTAGCTGTGAGCAGAAAACTAATTTTGGAGAGGTATTTATAAGTGTGATAACTATTTCTTATTGCTAATCTGGCAACCTCTGCGTTATAAGAGTCTGAAGGGGTTAATGTTCATAACTATTCTTATCAAAGTCCAAAGCAATAAAACTTAAGACCGTGCAGGTACTCACCACGAACCACGCCAGGAAAGTAGAATCCAATAAGCGCCTTAATCACAGTAGACTCTAGGGTGGAGGGCAGTAGCGAGTTTCCGAGCACTATGTCACTGGCAGAAGATAGATAAATTTACTATAGTCTATTTTTTTCCAGCGGAGGTTAAGTTGCCATGTTTCTATCTTTGTTACTCTGCTATAAGGTAGATTTTGTAGCGAAATATGATGTTAATTATGAAAACTTGGCATTAATACGACACACAGCCAATCAGCCATAGTAGTTTAATTTATTTCAGTTAAATATCGAGTAATCAGCTACTAAGATTCAATTTACCATTAGCTGGAAAAAAATAGAGTATAGTTACTCTTCCTTTCCAGGGCATTAATGCCAAGAGCTTTACACCGATTTCAAAATTACTTTTAAAACATTTTTCAGTATCCAACACCATTATTTCCAAGGCTATGTTAACTTATTATTTTAGAATTCAAATATTTTAAATTAGTCACCACTAAATTGCGTAGCTGCAATTTCAATATAGCAGAAGTCCTAATTATTTCGTTAACACCTTCTGCACCGGCGAAGTCTATATATTTTTTCTAGATAAATTTTCACTATTGTGTGCAGCTTAAAGAGGGTTTGGGTTGGCACAAAGCGTTAAGGGGAGATTTCCACTAGAGGATTTTTTTTCTAGACTCCTTTCTCCCTCATGTTTAGCCCCATTGCTTTTCTAATTTTAAGAAGTTCGCCCCATTATTTTGATGATTTTAAGAACTTTCAACCCATTTCTGTCAATTTTAAGACCTTTCGTGCAATTTAACAGGAACCGGCTTTCAGCCGGGAATTTTTTCTGCCGAAAAATGTAAACAATTATCTTGAAAGGGGGTCTAGGGTTTGTAATTTTAAGTTTGATGGAGGTCTAAGCAACACACTAGAAACCTCCCCTTAAGCAGCTAGTTCGAAGCCTGCAAATTGCTTAAAGCCTTTTTTAACTGAATAATATCGTCTACTCTAATGGACAGAATAAAGTTAAAACAGCACCGGTACAGAAGGGGTTAAATAACTGTAGCACAATTTAATTCCACGTATATCCAAGTTTTTGACAATTATGTATTACTCTTCCAGCCGACTAAATAAAATGTCCAAATCTTAATTATATATCTATATCTGAAGCACAAGAACACACACAGCCAAAAATGCTTACTAAAATCACTGTTGGTGCTAAACGTCCGATTTACCCTTAATTATTTAATAAATAGAAACTAAAATTCTACTAATAGAAAAATATATATTAGGCTACCGATTCAATTAGTTTGGTTTTATGCCGTTAATGAAAGGATTGCGAAAGTCTGAAAGTTAACGTAGACAGAGATAGCTACGTAGCTTATTCCACGAACGCTCAGTGAAGACTAACGCCATGATACCCAGCCAGATTCGTCATTGGTTCGTATTAAGTCGAGAGAGAGAGAGAGAGCCATCCTTTTTTTTTTTCGCGCGGTTCGAACACTTGTGGTCGATCCGTTGAAATTATTTTGACGGGCTTGTTAAAGATTAATGTTTTTTTTTACGGTTCAATTTTGTTCGGATACTTATAAGCTTATAAAGCTTCATTACAGTCATAGAGTACAGATTGGATAGAGAGGAAAGAAAGACGCTACAAATCTGAAAATAGCGAGCCGCGAGTTCGAGAGATGGCAGCACGATCGCAAAGGAAAACGGGAGGTCCCTCATTAATTCGTAATAACCCCTACCTTGTACTAATAACGCTATACCCGCGTGACGTCACACTTTCAGCTCTATCCTTCTGTACTCTATGATTACAGTATTTATTTTTTCTACGTGATTGAGAGAGGCAAAAGGCAGAACTGCCTATAGCGAGTGCCTCCCCCATAGTTGAAAGAGTGACAGGGCCAAAATTAAGGGAAGTTTGAGCCAAAATGCCTGGACCCACGTGGCTGCTCGAATCTTTAACCCTTTCAGTACCGATGAAGTCTTTTTAATTGTAGTCTAGCTTTATTTGGGCGATTTTATGCAGCTTTGTAAGGAACTGTGGTAGTTGAAGGGGATAGTTTAGTTAGTTCCAAGCTATATAATTACTATAAGTCTATCCTAACCTGAACACAATCGTCTAATAATAGCCAGAATAAAATTAAAAGGACGTGGTATTAAGTGAGTATTCAGTGAGACGACGATTTATATATTAATTTCAGTATTCGAGGATATGATACAGTACTTCATCTTATTACGGTTACCATATCGAAGGGGTTTAAATCTATATCAATAGACTACTTACGAGTTTCGGGCTATAAGAAAATTAACGCTTTCAAGATCCAATACGCATTTCTTTTCTGTTTTCCGGCTATTATTAGACGATTTCCTTCAGATTAGTAAGGGTATATGGAAGGCAGAGGGTTAATTAACATATTCTTTACCCATATAATTCCCACAGATCCTTCTTAAACTGCATAAAATCGTCTAATGATAGCCAGAATGAACTATCAAATTGTGTCACTATCTTGAAAGAGTTAAAATCGTAGACATCAATATTTAACATAATTACAAGTTAAACATTTTTCTACCGAAAAAAACAAAACAAAACTAAATACACATTTATCTTGTGAGGGGGGGGGGGGGTTTCTGTTTGAGGGAGGTCTAGCGAGGAAACTAAACAATATATGAATACATGAATTAATAGACCAAAAAACAGCCACTAGCCCCTTAATGAAATCAGCAAATACATGTGGCACTCCAAGGACTCGAACCTAGGATACTCACACCGACATTCCGCGCACTTATGAATTACGCTATCAAGACAGTTTGCAAGTGAGTGTAATATCAAACCCATCATAACTCTACAGAAAAGAACAGTACACATAATTAAATCAGCCCACTATAGAGAATATACTACCCCAATATTTAAATTATTAAAGTTATTACCATTTAAAGATGTTTATGTTTTTGTAGTAGCTAAAGTTATGTGTAAAATGATGACAGATCTTACTCCAAGCTTATTTAACCCTTTGAGTACCAGCGACGTGTTATATTATATTCTAGCTATGTTTAGACGACATTATGCAACTTAGGAAGGATCTGTGGTAGTTAAAAGGGTTGGTTGAGATAATTTGAAGCCATATTATTGCCTGAGGTCCTTTCTAAGCTGTATCAAATCGCCTAATAATTGCCAGAATAGGATGGAAAGGACGTCCCTGGTACTGTACGGGGTAAAGATATGTTCACATTAAATAATACTATCCATCAGCATTTAACCAGGCAGAGACAAAAGTTACATATTCCCATTGCCAGAACAAATATATTGAAAAACACATTTAGGCACAAAGGAGTATTAATATGGAATATTATAATGGGTAAGATAAATTTAGACTGTAGTGTCTAGCCTACATATTCAAAAGAAAGATTAAAGAATATTTGATGAATATTGAAATAAATAAGCTTTAAAGTAGTGTTGAGTGTGAACAGATTATTCTAGACGGAATTTAATGTAATTGTTATAAGGTTCTTTTTCTTTTTTAGCTCTTTTTATATGACTGACTTGTATTAGTGTAACAAATTTAAAGGAGACATATATGTCGGATGGCATCAGTCACCTGTTGTCATAGGGTATATAGGACTTTTGAATTATATACTATATATATATTTTGTCTTTGATATGATTGTAATATTGATGTACTGTACATAGTAGCCTACTTTATGACAATACACGTTTAAAAAAAAATCAAAATCAAAGGTTTCGAAAAGGTTTTAGTGTTCATAAGTTTCGGTTCATCTGATTCAGTTGTGTGAAGTAGGCTACAAGCAACTAAAAGTTAGAGTTTTCCGAATTTGTTTAAGGTTTCGAAAATGCTTGTGTTCAAAGTTTCGGTTCATCTGATTCATTTGTGTGAAACAGGAGTTTACTTCAGGTATACTTTCGGAGCAGCTGGTCAGTATCTCCTAGGCTTTCTACCGGTAAGGGTGAGTTCTCAAATTAAGTCTACTTGTAGTGGCGATTTATAATTTATTTTGCCATTTTAGATTACATTGTGTGTATCCATTAGTGTGGCAATTCAGAAAATCAAGTTTGACGCTTATACGATTAATTTTAATTTAGCGATTATACCCCCCTAATTAGTTTCGCGGTTATAACTGTTTACTATAATGGTATTTGAGATAAATTATTTATCTAGTTTAGCACATTTTAAGTTAAACAAATCCGCAATTTCCATAATTTTTCAAAGTTTGGCTTTATCTTTATTAACTCAATTACTTTGGATTTCAAGATTTGTTTTTTACTGTATAATTAATTTGACTACCCGACTCTTCCACCCCCATCATCTTCGCAGTCTATGAGCAGACACTCTCCCCCCCCCCTCCCTGGACCTGATACAATCTCGCCTAGAGTTCTAAAGGAAGCTAAGGATGAGCTCTCCAAACTACTGACATTACTATTCAATAAATCCTTGCAGTCTGGAACTATGCCTGATCAGTGGAAGCTAGCCAACGTAACTCAGAATTAAAAAAAGGCCGCAAATCCTTACCCAGTAACTATCGTCCAATTAGCGGTTTAATGTTCTTTTAATATCACTAATTTTGTTTATATATTTGAAGATTAATAATTAATCTATATGCTCTAAAGAGTATTAAAAAAATTTGCTTTAACCCTCTGCGAAACCTAATAAAAAAGTAAGGTTACTAAAATGTCTTTTTCGTAAAGGTTGTCAATACGTTACTTCCAGTTATGGATAGCTCTAAAGATCATATGAAAATGTGTTAAACCCTCTGAAAAACTTAATATAAAAGTATGGTACTAAAATTTAATTAACAAGGTTGTCAATACGGTACTTTCCCATTATCAATGTACTGTACAATCAACGCTGAAGATTGTAGCGTAAACTCCGTAGACTTCATCGACTTTTCTTTCACCTTCGTATAATGCAGCCATTTTTTTTTTTTTTTATTTACTAAGGGATTAGTACTCTACCAGCGGGGGTGTGGGGGCAACAGCCCCCACCCATAATACTAGTTAGGTTAGGTAAGGTTGTTAAGTTAGGCTAATGTCTTTTCAAATCACTATCGGGGGACGTGTCAACATGGATCGATAGGCCTAATGGGGAAAATAGGTTTTCCCGAGATTTCTAATTAATTCCAAACACTATATTGATGTAAATGAAAAAATTTTGGTTATAAAAAACACAAAATTTGTGGTATTAAAATAAAAAAAAATCCCGATTACCTTAACCTCCGTTGTATGTAAAATGCTAGAAACGGTCATAAGACTCTTAAATCACTTAAGAGGAAAATAACATGCTTAAAGATACTCAACACGGCTTTCGTAAAAAAATTGCCTGTTTAACAAACCTTAAGACTTCTTCCACGATATCCTCAACCTCTACGATGAGAGTAAAGCTGTAGATGTTATACACCTTTATTTTCAAAAGGCCTTTGACAAAGTTCCCCACAAACGTTTACTGCTAAAACTAAAAGCGCAGGGAATAAAAGATGGTGTGTTGAAATGGATAGAAAACTGGCTCGGCGACAGAAAGCAAAGAGTCATAAACGGTAAGGCATCTAAATGGACCAATGTAAGTAGCGGGGTACCCCAGGGATCGGTACTAGGACCAATTATCTTTCTAATTTACTTCAACGACATAGATGAGGGTCTCTCCTGTACAATCTCAAAATTTGCTGACTATACAAAAATTGCAAATGGCATACTCGCAAAAGAACAAGTTGACGTATGCAACACAATCTAGATAAATTGTCATGTTGGGCCCAAATTTGGCAAATGAGTTTCAATGCGGATAAATGTAAAGTAATACATATCTGATACCTAAATGAGAAGGCAAACTATTCGATGAATGGCACTCAGCTTAAGAATGTAAACAGAGAAACTGATCTGGGAGTAACTATATCGAGTAACCTAAAACAGTCAATGTTCAGAAGTTAAGAAGGCAAACAAAATAATTGGCTTTATAGGCAGGTCATTTGAGCATAAATCCAAAGAATCCACATCAACTAATGCAATACGGAAAACACTAGTAAATTGAAGTTATATGAAAGTCAGATAGTTAATGCCGGCAAGTCAAAGTTAATTACACTTCCACACATTTAATCCTGACATATGACGCGATTTTGAGCCTATTAGGGATACTTTAAAGCCTTTGTTACCATCAGAGGTAACCTGACGTGACGCTCAGGTGAAGGTCTCACTTCCTGTTTCCCCCCACCCCCTTACTACTTACTACCCCTCCGCAAAGACCCTCATTTGACTGATATTAACCCTTTCACGCATTTATGACGCAGAGGTTGCCAGATTAGCAATAAGAAATAGAGTTCTCTCACTCTTATAATTACCTCTCCAAAATTAGTTTTCTGCGTAAGCTAACTCAAAGACAATTGCAGAGGTTGAAGTAACTAAACTAAAGGTTTCTAAATACCCCTGATAGTAACAAAGGCTTTAAAGTATCCCTAATAGGCTCAAAATCGCGTCATATGTCGGAGAGGGTTATAGGGTAACGTATTCTGGACACTTTTAATTACCCTTTTCGTACCTTATTTTAACCCCTATTAATTTTACAAGAGTAAATCAATTCATATTAATTTAGAATAAGTTGCACTTCAATTACGTAGCCTACTGTTGAATTTAGCTCCGGCAAACTGAAGATCTCACAGCAGTGTTGCCAATTCCCAAAACACAAACTCCGCTAGATATTTTTGACCTAGCGTAAACCACTTTCTTTACCGATAATTAATGAAATAAAAAGTTTCTGTATCCTATTCATGCAAAGTTTTCTTTCAAATCAAATTTGTCTATACAATTGTGTAGATCAAAAATTATATGCAGACAAGAAATTTTCGCGCAGTTGAAGTAAGCGCTAGATGTAAGCAAATATCTTCAGCTAGACGTCGCTATTCTTACAACACTGTTAATACGCCTCGATGATTCGACTCATGCATTTTCTATACCAATCGGAGCTCTTACTAATATTTTCATAAATTATTTTCATAAACTAACTTCTATCGCTATTATGGATTTTTTTTTTTATTTTTTTATTTTTTTTTTCCTATGTGATTGAGGGAGGCAAAAGGCATAACTGCCTATAGCGAGTGCCTCCCCCATAGTTGAAAGAGTGACAGGGCCAAAATCAAGGGACGTTCGAGCCAAAATACCTGGACACACGGAGTTTGAAGCAATTTAAGTCATAGGAAGAGGGAAAGACTGATTCTGGGAGAGAGTTCCAGAGCTCAGATGTTGAGTAGAAGAAAGTTTGAGAGTAACTTTTCACTCTTGGGTTGGAGAGTTGCACAGAGTAGGGGTGGGATTGAGTTGCAAGACGGGTACCACGAGCCCTACGTAAAGGTGGTATGCACTGGGATAGCTCTGAGGAACACTGATTATTATAGTAGCGATAGAATAGCGAGAGATGCAACATTGATTTAGAGGGTATGTGCCTGTTTAGTCCTATATTTATATAAGACTTTAAAACTATGTAAGTATGGGATAAACGGCAGATTATTGTAATTTTGTTTAAAGTTTCATTTGTTTCCCTCACTAATGAAACTATATTTTTTAGTGCTAATATAAAATTCATGTACAGTCAAAATAATTAGTCCTTTTTTAAGGAATAATTAGAAACAACTAGTGCTATAAATTAGCGTAAAATTTAATAATAATATACACATATAATCAACTAACTTTACTTCTATAATTCAATGAAATCGACAAATACAGGTGGCAATCCAAAGACTCTAACTAGGATACTCGCACCGAAATTCCGCATTTATGCATTCAGTTTTAAAGACTTTTTTACTAAACTTTTTTTTTTTTTCTAAGGTACTGTCCATGGTGTTTGGGACTTCTAGCAGACTGCAAATTCAGCTCGCTGCCCACTGAAGTGCTGATCCCGACAGACCAGACTATTTTCAATTGGTTAACTGAATAACTTTGAACATTTGACTAAACTTTATTAGCCTGTTAAGCTAGCGACGAACTAGCACGCTGTGGAGTTCGCGTATTTGACTCTTATTCCCCCATGTGGGTAAGGGGTTAGAATATGCCTACCGTGCTTCCTGTTTGATGTTAAAAGGCCACTGAAGAGGTTGGGTTTGCAAGCCTCCACCCGGAACAACTATTCTTGGCTACACACCATTAACGATCCGCCTGGGACACTGACCCATCACCACCCCTTTTGGGATCCCGGGAATAGATTTTTCTAAAGCATTTAAAATTGTGTAAAAGAAGTTTTTTGTTTAATCTATTTGTAAGTTCATTAAATAACTTTATGTAAATAAAATTCCGAATTTAACTAAGTTTCAAATTTCCTTAGGTGATAAGTTCTGGATGACTGAATAATTCTAAATTTTTAAATTTAAATACAACTTTAAAAACAAATATCAATGATTTAGCACTTAAAACTTGCCAAAGAAATTTTAAGTGATCTTGCATTGATCTGTAAACATAATAGGCCTACACTAAGTCCTAGAAATTTTAATTTTAATTTGTTTAAGGGATTTATGAATTATCCTAAAGTCATTCTCTCCTAAAATATAGAGCAAAATTTGAATGTGAATGGCTGTTTAAAACATTAGCTAGTGTAATTCCCAAGGCGAATACAATCTTTGGGTATCTGTAAAATTGCAAAGGAAATTGTCACTATGGTATTCTGTTTGAGCAATAATTATTTGGCATGTTCTGAGTTTAACTAACCTGAAAGAACGGCTAAACTAAAGCATAAAGTATGGGTATGGGTGGAACCTCTCCACACATGTAAATACTATATACATGGGAGCAGATGGGCAGAGATGATAATTTCATTAAAGAGAACAAGAGTTGCATAACAGAATCCAACTACATAATAGAACTTAAAGACTATGTGAAAGACCTTGGGGTGTTAATGTCTGAAAATATGAGATTCAAAGAACATTAACCAGGTCAAAGTTGCAGCTGCGAAACGGCTAACAGGTTGGATTCTACGTAAATTTAAAACAATTGAGAATTGCCTATGATAACTCTTCAAATCCCTGGTGCTACCGCGGCTAGAATACTGTAATGTATTAACATCCCCATACAAAGCAGGTGAAATTAATGACTTCGAAAGTGTACAAAGGAACTTCACCTCTCGTATCTATCTATTGCCTGACGCAGTGATCCCCGAAGGGGTGGCCACAAACGAACCGCACCTATGTCCCCAGTCCGTAGACTCTCCACCCCCCAACCAGCACTGCCCTCTTTCATATACTTCCTCACTCCATCCTTCCACCTCTATCGGTCTACCTCTCCCTCTGTCCCTCCACCTCGCTCTCATACACCCTATTAGTCATTCTCTCGCTTTCCATATGTTCCATATGGCCGAACCATCTAAAGTGGTTCCCCTTCACACACTCTAGCACATCCACCTCCACACCTCTCTTACTTCCTCATTAGTCTGTCTATCCCTCCATGTAACTCCGCACGCACTTAAGTAATTAATTTCCACTGCTCTCACTCTTGGTCTGAGTCTCAACAGACGTCCATGCTTCGCTTCTGTAAGTCAGTGTCGGGATTACCAGTCATGCAAAGACTTCACTTCCATACTGACCACCCTATTTCTTGTTACTGCTTTCAGAGTTCCTACAACCCTCTTCCCCTGTTTTACCCTCTCCCGCACTTCTTCATCCATAGTCCCATCTTTACTCAACACACTGCCCAGATACTTAAAAGAGTTGACTATCTCCATAGCCTGACCGTTCAGCTTCACCTCACACTCTGACTTCACCCCTTTCGAAGACCATAACCTTGCTCTTCCCCGTATTTACCCTCAAATTCCGTTTTTTGCACACTGCTCCAAACTCATTTACCAGACCCTGCAACTCCCATTCATTATCACTCATCAGAACTGTATCATCCGCAAACAGCAGTATAGGTAGCTTCCACTCAATTCCCTCCCTTTTCAGCGATACACCAACATCCACTGCTCTTGATAGTATTTCTTTCATAACTCCATCCATATATACAGTAAATAACCACGGGGACATCACACACCCGTTTCAAACCAACATTTAGGTCAAAGAACTCCCTCTGCTCACTCTCCACACGTACTGCCGCCTTTGCACCCTCATACATGCTCTTCACTGCTTTCAGCAACTTGCCATCTACTCCGTATATTCTAAGTACTTTCCACAAACCTTCTCTATCCACTCTGTCATAGGCCTTCTCAAAGTCCATAAAGGCAACATACACCTTTTGTTTCTTCTCTAGATATTTCTCCACATCACAATTCAGGGTAAAAATCTGATCTACAAATCCTCTTCCCTTCCTAAAACCTCCCTGCTCGTCGCCTATCCATTTCTCAGTTCTCACGCTCACTCTCTCAATCACTACCCTACTGTATACCTTCCCTACTACGCTTAGACGTATTCCTCGGTGGTTACCACACTCCTCTTTCCCCTTTGCCCTTATATAGGGAGACTATTATGCCAGTCATCGGGTGCACTCCTCTTCTCCCATGCTAGTTTGCACATTTTCCATACCCATTCGACCACTATCTCGCCACCATACCTCAACATTTCCCCACACACACACTATCTGTTCCTGATGCTTTCCCCAACTTCACTATTTTCATGGCCTCCCACACTTTTGACCTGATCCCCACCTCCTCCTCCACTACTTCTCTTCTTCCTCCCATACCATATCCAGGTATGTTTGCTGGCTCTTCATTCCTTACATTTAGCAACTCATTGAAGTACTGTACTCCCATCTTTCGACTCTCTTGCTTCTCGGCTAGCATTCTCCTATTCTTATCTTAAACACCCTTACTGTTTCCCTTGCTACCTTCCCTAACTTTCTTGACTTATTTCCAGAACAGATTCTTACTCTCTCTCCATTTTACACTCCGATTCCTTCCAAATTCCTCATCTACTCTTCTGTTACTTTCCTTCAATACTCCCTTCACCACCCTCTTACTCTCCACGTACCTCTAGTTTCTGTGTCTCGAAATCTTCATTCCCTCTACTACCCAACCACTCTCTATATGCTTTCTTCTTTTCTTCCACAGCTATTCTTACCTCTTCTGTCCACTATGCTGTACCTTTCACTCCCCTCCCTCTTCTCCTCACTCCACACACCACCTCACATGCTGCACAGATCTCCTCCTTAAACACCTTGCTCATCTCCTCCATAACTTCCAGGTCGAACCCACCTAGTCTTCTTTCCACTGTTCTCCTCCCGGACTTCCTCCTCCTGCAACCTCTCCACCCTCTTCACCATTCCACCCTCCTCTCGCCTCCCTCCAGCTCTCCTCACCCACTTCTTTGGTATCCTAACCTTAGCTACCACTACATAATGATCAGACAGACTCCCTCCAATACCCCTATACACCCTAGCATCCATCACAGATTTCTTCATTCGTTCATTCACACATACATAATCAATCAATGACTTTCGTTCCACCACTGTCTCATCGTCCACACCCGTTTACACGTGTACCTGTGGATCATTCTGTGTCGGAAGAAGATGTTAGCTATCCACAGCCTCCTCCCCACACATACGTCCACAAGCGCCCTACCATTCCCATTCACCTCTGATGGTACCCCCCACCCTCCCACCACTCTAAATGGACCAATGTAAGTAGCGGGGTACCCCAGGGATCGGTACTAGGACCAATTCTCTTTCTAATTTACATCAACGACATAGATGAGGGTCTCACCTGTACAATCTCAAAATTTGCTGACGATACAAAAATTGCAAATAGCGTACTCTCAAAAGATCAAGTTGATGATATGCAACACAATCTAGATAAATTGTCACATTGGGCCCAAATTTGGCAAATTAGTTTCAATGCGGATAAATGTAAAGTACTACATATCGGATACCTAAATGAGAAGGCAAACTATTCGATGAATGGCACTCAGCTTAAGAATTTAAACAGAGAAACCGATCTGGGAGTAACAATATCGAGTAACCTAAAACCAAGTCAACAATGTTCAGAAGTGGTTAAGAAGGCAAACAAAATAATTGGCTTTATAGGCAGGTCATTTGAGCATAAATCCAAAAGTTATCCTAACCCTTTACAATTCCTTAGTCCGCCCTCTTCTGGAATACTGCGTTCAATGCTGGTGCCCTTCTTACCAAAAAGACAAACAAGCTAGACCGAGTTCAACGTAGAGTTACCAAAATGATACCTGGCCTAAAAAACAAACCATACGAAGAGTGTCTTAGAGAATTAAATCTATTTCCTTTAACCCAGCGCAGGTTAAGAGGTGACTTAATTCAAGTGTTCAAAATCATCAAAGGCATCGACAATATGAACTGTAGTAAGTACTTCACTATCGACCAATCTAATTACACGCGGGGAAACGGTTGCAAAATTATTGGTAAATCTTTTAACTCACACGAATCTAAGAATTTCTTCTTCAATCGAGTTGTTAACTTGTGGAATGGGCTTCCCCGAGACGTTATAGACTGCAGCACCGTTGATTCATTTAAACTCCGCCTAGACAAATATCTCGCATCAAACCCGCAACTGACTGCGTTTGTAAATGAATAACTTTATTTTATCCTCCCCTCAGTTACTAACCCATATGTCCCCTACTAACTTCCTAGTCCTGCCACGGACATTCGTTCCAGGGCAGTAGTTCCCTTTCCAATGTTCCCTTACCCACTCTAAACCACTGTTTGGACACTTGATCCTCAGTGTTTTGGAGGACAAGCAGCCTAGAAGGGTCACTAGAGCTGTTGTTGCTTTATTTCCTTTGTACTCCTTTGTACACTCCCTCAACTTTCCTATCACCCACCTTACCATTCATATCCCCAATCAGAAATATTCTTTCGTTCTTGTCAAACTTCTCCAGGCATGCCTCCACATTCATCCAGAACTCCTCTTTCTTTCAAGTTTATCCTCTGTCGGGGCATACACACAAAATCACCCACGTTTATATTCCTACTTTTATTCTCACCCACACAATCCTTGAACCCACAGACCCATACTCTCTTACACATTCCTTCCATTTGCTATTTACAAACAAACACGCACCTTCTCTCGCTGTTCCTTCACTCACTCCAGCACACACACCCATTCCACACTCCCCCATCTGAACCTTTCCATTTGGTCTGTCATTCCACATATACCCAGCCTGGCATTCACTAGCACTTCCAGAACCTCTCTCTCTTTTGTGCCATCATTCATGCCACTAACATTCCATGTAGCCATTCTCAGAATGTCCGAAGGAATGTCCATAGTCGGTCGTGGTTCGTCAACATAGGTTCCGTCCGCATCCGAGGCTGTTAGTCCGTTTTTCTTTGCTTAGGTATTTTTTCCTGGTGGGGGTCGCAAGCCCACCGACCCAACCTCTTTAGTCGCCTCTTACGACACGCAGAAGGCACCTCTCATATAAACTCAGTAAAACAGTTACACTATTGGGAGCATTTAAAGTCACTAAAGCTGTATTCGTTGGAGCGTAGAAGGGAACGTTACTTGCTTTGTTTGCAAGTTTTACATTTTCGTTTTAAGTTTAATTCCGAATATATACGTGGAAAATCGCAGAGGGTTTTGTACCGAATCTACATACTCCAATAGCAATAAAGTTCAGTGATAGAGGCTGGGAATGCGATATCCCCAAGATGAAAAATCAGGGTGCTATAGGCTCTCTGTGAGAGGGCTGGTTATCACATAGAGGCCCACATCTCTTCAACAAACTCCAGCGGCGAGTAAGACATGAGGGGCGTCTATTTTGAACTACAAAAAGTGCCAGACGAGTCCATCTTCGCAGGGGAGTGCTCCGCCCCTTCGAACAGTTTGCTGCACCAATTTTAAAACATTCACAAAGGGCGGTGCGCTCCTCGGTGCCACTAGCAGTGGCAAACTCAACATAGGTAGGTAGGTAGGTAGGTAAGCGAAATAAATTTAAAAAAAAACTTGAAGGGTTGATTCGAGTATTGTTGGAGTAAAAGGGATGGTCGTCTGGGAAATTGGGTTTACTTTATAATAATGAACAGGTACATTTGCAACAAGAAATGCACTAATTCTTTATAATCATTTGATGATTGTGATGAAAGGTAAGTATTACTGGACACTTAACTCTCGGGAAAGGCAGATAAGTAATGACAATAAAACTAAATTTAGTATGTGCCTGTCTGGCAATGAAAAGATAATAAAAAAAACATTTCAGGTAACTTACTTGGCAGGTTTGTTGGGGATGTACAAGCGGAAGGAACAGTTTCCGCGGAAGCCGATGAGCTGCTCGTCCACAGTCAGGTGAGGGCCAGGTTGGTAAGTGTTCCTTGCAGTGGCGAACAAAGGCGTCCCATAATAACCGAAGGGGTGCCAATCTGTCTTCTTTCACCCTCTCCTGCCGTGTTGCAAAGTCATTGAAACGTAGACATCATATCAGGAAGGCGAAACGTCGCTCGGCCATGTTACACCTGTACAGAGGACACCCTTCGATCTTGTCCCACATTTCAGAGGTACGAACATGTTTGTCCTTTACACCTGTCATGACAAGGCTCCCCAACAGTGCCTTGAGTTCCATTATATCCACATGGCGAAGAGTGTGTGAGTCGACGTTCCTGTACTTGCCCCTGAGTAAATAAATGTTGGCATTGGTATGGACACAAATCCGGGCCAACATCGTATCGTCCAAAAAGAGCCCCAGGTAGTCAAGTGTAGTAGCTATAGCAGTGGTCACAGTAGGATGGCCATTCTCCACGTAGGACTGGATAATGGAGGGAAGGGCTGGATTTGGCTTATCATGCTAGGTAGTCTTGTCCCTGGCCCGTATGACAGGTGAGTTGATTGTCTTGAGAGCTTGTCCCACGGCAGGTCGAAGATCCTCTCTCCTTTTCCTACTTCGTAGGATCATTTATGAGAAAATAAAATATGATCTGTAGGTCTGGTTTGCCAACTAAAGAACAAATGTATAAAACCTAAAATTGTATTATCACTAGTACAGGTATGATCATGTTAAAATTCATATACAGTACATATCAATATTTTGTGTAACTTTATTCAAAATTCAATCACATAGTACTAAGTAAATCTAAACAGTATTTTTTTTTTATATTTGGCACTTAGTATACTACGGTAAGTAAAATCACATTAAATCAAGGCACCCAAATGTTTCGGGTTTCGGGGAATATTTATAGAATACATAGCCGAGGCTGGAGGGTTAATTCATCGTTTCCAGTGAGCTATACAAAAATGTTCCAATCTTTACACACCCTATTCAACATTCTGATAATAAACAGGAATGAATGGAGAATGCTTGTGAATAGATGAGTGAACACGTGGTCATTTGGGGGAAGGGGTCGGGCGCAAGTTGGACTAGATAATAGTCCATCAGGCGCCTGGCCCAGGGAGACGGTTTATATGAAGGGTGCGCCTGGAAGTGTGGTGGGTGGGCTTGTGGTGGTAGGGCTCCGCTGCATGTCTGCTGCTGAGATCGGAACCTCTCCGGGTGGTCGGGGGCAACGATTCATTATTAACTATCACTACACCTGTATGTACATACCGTACATATGTTTCTTGAACAAAATTTGTCAGGCGCCGTTTATGAAGGGACATGCCTGGATGTGAGGTGGGATCGTAAAATATAACAAAACATGTAAGAAAATACAAAATAACTGATATCAAAATTACTGTTCTACAAATTAATTGATGAAACTTAGATCCAGAGTTCTTAATTGATAATTATCTTTGTTAATTGTTTTGTGCCATTTAGGTGTCGATTTTATCCTGGCGAGTCATAGCAAGCCTGTAATTTAGGAAGGGAAAATTTGTCTACTGAATAATATACACATTTATCTTGAAGCTTGATGGAGGTCTAGGGAGGAACTTAAAGCAAATATACTGTAGGCCTATATTATATACTGGTAATAATAAATCAATATACTGTAGGCCTATATTATATACTGGTAATAATAAATCAATATACTGTAGGCCTATATTATATACTGGTAATAATATATCAATATACTGTAGGCCTATATTATATACTGGTAATAATAAATCAATATACTGTAGGCCTATATTATACTGGTAATAATATATCAATATACTGTAGGCCTATATTATATACTGGTAATAATAAATCAATATACTGTAGGCCTATATTATATACTGGTAATAATAAATCAATATACTGTAGGCCTATATTATATACTGGTAATAATATATCAATATACTGTAGGCCTATATTATATACTGGTAATAATAAATCAATATATAACAACAACATCTCCTTAACCCCTTCATTACCGAAGTCGTCTTCTCATTATTTTCTGGCAACTATTAGACAATTTTATTTAGCTTAGGAAGGGCATGCACTAATAAAAAGGCTTCCAAGTATCCCAATTCATTATTTTAACTAACACAATCATTCCTAAGTTGCATAAAATCGTCTAAATATAGCTGAAATAAGAGAAAAAGACATCCCCGGTAGTGAAGGGGTTAAAAGAACTCTTGTGCCACTGGTTTTATACATCCAATGATGGTTTATTTCGCCACCTGTCATGACGGATATTTAACCCAGCAAGTGCGGCAAGACTTATATAAGGCTTACCGGTGGGCTGTGGGAAGCCTTATATAATCCAAAGCCTAAAAAAAAAACATTTAAATCAGCCCAGTATCAATTTTTTTTATTTTTTTAATTGCCCCTTGGCCATGCCAAATATCACTCCTCCAGATCCCCTCCTTCCACCCCCCCCCCCCCCCCCCCACCTTCGATGATCACCTATTCTCCCTGTTATTCCCTTATTCTTAGGTATATATTCGTGCTAACATTAGAGAGTTGCTAGCAGGGCGTGGTCATATGTGTTACCAAGCGTGGGAAAGAGCGAGAGAGAGACTACCACGCAACAGTGTCTCTCCAGCCGTCAACACGGCTGGCTGGCTGGCAGGCTGCCTCAGCCATAACTTATGTAACTCCCGGCCTGTATCTCCGATTTTCACCATCCAAACGCTGTTTCCACTTGTTTTATTGCTGTAACAGGTTAATACCTTTATAATCAACGTAAAATAGGTGCATATGGATAAGTATTAACCCTCTCCGACATATGGCGCGATTTTGAGCCGATTAGGGATACTTTAAAGCCTTTGTTACCATCAGGGGTATTTAGAAACATTTAGTTTAGTTACTTCAACCTCTGCAGTTGTCTTTGAGTTAGCTGTGGGCAGAAAACTAATTTTGGAGAGGTACTAATAAGAGTGAGAGAACTCTATTTCTTATTGCTAATCTGGCAACCTCTGCATCATATGAGTCTGAAAGGGTTAATTATATTTATGGTACGATGAAGATTTGAGTTTAGGAAACAGTCTAAATACCTCTGCACAGGGAGGGGTGGCCAATACCCCACCTATACAGCGGAGAGGTTAAGGCCTCATAGGTACCAGTATTTGTTAGTGACCTAATGAAGTTATCTGCGAAACCTTGTCAACAAAGTGTTCCTCCTCAGATGGTGTTTTTTATCCATGGTTTATTTCCTTGGTTTGAAGTTGAACTTGAGTGGCAGACTGGGCGCGAGGAGCATTCTGGTGACTATGCCCATGTCCTCATATTGGTAGTCGACCGTGTACCTCTGCATAACCTGAACAAACATATCATACATTAATACTACGTCAACTATTACTACTACAGTACTACTACTACTAGCAATAAACCTCTGCATAACCTGAACAAACACATCACATATTAATACTACGCCTACTACTACTACTAAACCTCTGCATATCCTGAACAAACACATCATACAGTACATTAATACTACGACAACTACTACTACTACTACTACTGCTAATAATAATAATAATAATAGCAATAAACCTCTGCATAATCTGAACAAACACATCACACATTAATACTACTACTACTACTACTACTACTACTACTAAAAAAATATAGCAATAAACCTCTGCATTACCTGAACAAACACATCATACATTAATACTATGTCAAATACTACTACTACTACTACTACTACCACTCAGCCTGTGCATCCCCCCCTATGGACCCTAAACAAGGTCAGAACAGTCATCAAAGCGGCACCAAGTATGTTTTGATCAATAATTGGTATCAGCAATATCTAAACATTAATTCATCGTTTTGAGTGAAATACAAACATGTTCCTACACTTACCCACCCTATTCAACAACTGACAGACATTAATACAGCACAAGGCAGCCCAAACATAATGACAGCTGGGACATGACTTATTAGCGCGCCCATACATACACAATCCAACTTCTGATACCAACCCTGGTTAAGAAGATGTACATTTCCTGCTCTGCGATGCGCCTCCCAACGCACATCCTGGTTCCGACCCCAAAAGGAAGGCTAGCGTACGGGTGAATGGGTCCCAGCGGTCTGTGTCTTAGCCAACGCTCCGGGAGAAACTCTTTGGCTCGGGGAAACTGATCCTCGTCCCATCCGGATAATAAAGTATTGGCAAACACCATCCACTGACAAGCAAAAGGTCTATTATGTTATATTCTATGTACTCAGGCCCATTCCCTACTTTTCCTATTTTGTATTATTTAATTTTATGTATTTTTTTATTTTTTATTTATTTATTTTTTATTTTTTTTTGGGGGGGGCCACTTGAGACAGAGCCCGAACAGGGACAACACAACAGAAAACAATGAACACGCAAGCAAAGGGTGAGAAGCAAATTTGTTTTAAACTATGAGTGCATTATTTCGCTGTAAAATATGTATTGTATTTTTTGTATAGGTACCTACCAGATAGCACTATCGTTAGTGAGTGATGATGTTTTTTGTACTTTTGTTGATATCTTGTCAAATTGCAAATTTAGCTTAATATAAAATTGTATATAAATTGTTGTTTCTTTATTCATACAGAATTTAGTAAAATTTACCAGAACGTCCCCGGACTTCCCAAATTGACTAATTCCTTGAACATGACAAGGACACGAGGTGCATTGTTATATGTGCGATCAGTTTGCTTGGGAACCAAATTGACTTGCTCATGTAGTTGTGTACACCCTATGTGGTGGATTGTGTTCTTTTATTTCAAAATTTTATTTTATTAAGTGTTGTTTCCACATAGCGATTTTGATTAGTTCTTTTGCATTTATCTTGTGTCGTCCCTGTTTTGGTTTGTTTATTTTGCAAGCTTTACATTATAATTATTCAGGCCCATTCCCCATTTTTTCCTTTTTTTCTAGGGGTGGCTGTAAAATATAATATCCGTAAAAGTATCGGTAAAGTAAGCCGTATTCAGTAAGGGGCATTTCCACTTTTAACCCACTGAGCACCAGTGGATATAAAATAAATGTAAAGCGGGACCAGCAGGTTGTAAACATTTGTTTCCTGAAAACACATGGGATGGGTTAGTAATGAAGGAAAAACCACAAAAAAACGCTCACTTAGGTCATTAAGGGGTCCTACGGGGCGGCGGAAAGTCGCAATTAACATGGGGAAATGGGTAGGCAAAATACTGGAAAATCACTGCCGCGCGCGCCCACACGCAGGCGGCTGGACTTGAAAGGTTTCCAACCATCGGTATGGTTGCGTGGGATACTAAAGCAGTTCCCATACAAATCTGAACCCTCTAAGTGCCATAGGACAAGAGTAATTAATGCGAACGCAACCATTGCGTCGCTGGGGTTTAGTGTTACATAAGTAGGCGACGCTGGTACTCAAGGGGTTAAGAATTGGACGCTGACATCCACTGACAAACAAAGGGTGAGAAGCAAATTTTTTATAAACTATGATTTCAACCCCTTCTGTACCGACGACGTACTATGAAAATATATAATTATCTTGTTATATTATAATAGTTGTACTAATACACAAAATGTTAGTATTGTTTAAATTATTACTAAGGGAATGTATAATCATTTGGGGTTAATTGGATCAAAATTTAAACTATTTGAGTGATATATATTGAGTATACGGCTAAAATAAATTTTTTTATAAGACTTTTCTATACTACTACATAGGTTCTTATACATGTGTAAATTTGAGCTACTTAGCTACTCACACTTATTGATGATATGTTGCAAGATCGCAGTCCGAATTACCCCATGTTTTGGGGTAATTCGGATGTTATATGAATTTAACTCAAATTCTAGAATAATTCCATAATAAACACTTATAAAAATGTAAACATAACCATCATTGTACTAAAACTAAGGCCACCCCCCAAAAAATGTATACTGGTAAGCTAAATAAAATTAATGTATGCAAAACAGTTAGTTTCATCGCACAATATGATCCCCAAAGTCGTCAGTGAAAGTCACACTCGACTTCATCATTACTGGTTGTTTACCCAAAATCATTACTATATCACTCACTGCTGTAGGATATAAATCCTCTTCGTTAGGTTCTTTTTCCTAGAAATTATAGTGAAACTTTAGAATATTGGTACCTGTGATCCGAATTTCCCCACCTCTCAACTATGTTTATTATACAGGTAGTTTCTTAGGGAATTGGAGTGATATTTTAACCATAGATACCTTATTATAATTGTAGTTCACCATGCGGAAATTACACTTCTTGGTCCACTAGTTTCCTGGTACCGACCAATTGTAGTTCCGAGTTCCGCGAATTGGTGAATCCGTGAATCTTGTTTATTGGATCATACAGCTCTCTATTAACCCTTTAATAAGATTATTTATATGTTGAAACATGCAAAATTTAACGACAAAACCAATGGTATCTTTCCAGAAACGATCCGACCAACCAAAAAAAGTTATTCACGATATTAGGAAAACTTTAAAAAAGATCCGAATTTCCCCATGGAATCCGAATTACCCCAAATGACGGTATAATCATTTTTGTGAAGAGGAGTACTTTATTGACAACATTTCGCAGATAGCTTCTTCAGGTCACTAACAGACGCTAGGTCCTTGGACGCCTTAAGTAACAGTCATGACAGGTGGGGGAGGGGGTATGTAGGATAGGGAGGGGGAAGGAGTAGGGGGGAGGGTATGGGTATTAGGTAGTAGACAGCAGTATGTTAGTGACCTGAAGAAGCTATCTGCGAAACATCAATAAAGTGCACCTCCTCATATGGTGTTTATATTCATTAATATTGTGCTAATATACAAAATATTATTATCTGAGTTTTACGCATAAAGGTACTGGCAGTGATACTTACACCTTTGGGAACCAGATAGCCACCCAGAGCAAGGTCTTTGTCTATGGTTCTTGCCACTCCTACTGCCACGGGGAATATCCTGAAAAAGACAAGAGGACGATAAGGTTAAAATTATAAGAATAATTATGATAATGATGATGATGATGATGAGCATAAAGTTATGCAATGAGTAGGCTATGTGGAAGCAAGATTCAAAATGATCGAATACTCAGTCCCCAACTCCTACTTGCAGAGCACATCTTTGTAGGTACAGTTGGTCAAAGTTCCAGCTGACCCACCTTCGCTCTGGGGCTCGCAGAATTATCTGGCAATACTGGTGTAGGAAGGAGGTGTGTCTTACAAAGATTGGGATTGGTAGATCTGATTTCGGCTATATCATTGTTAGAACATACTGTATACTAAACAAGGGAAAGTAAGCCTATCTCAAATAAAAATGCATACATCGCTATGGATGATCCCGAACATTCACCCAACGTTCGTAGATTTGCTTAAATATTAAAGTTATTATATCCACTGATTGGCAACGCATATAAAACCTGCTGGCTGCCACAACATACTTTACTCAATTTTATAAGAATACATATTTCTGCTTTATTGGTGGCTGCTTAATGAAGGAGCATTTAGTCTTCACAACGTGAACATTACATAGTCTAATTTGCAGTAATATACAGGACAGACACAGGTAACACATTAATGGCAAGTGGTATCCCTGCACCACTACACCAGTATTGCCAGCTAATTCTGCGAGCCACAGAGCGAGGGTGGGTCAGCTGGAACTTTGACCAACTGTACATACATACATAACATTTTAAGACTGAGTGCTCCACATATACGTGCAGTTTCAGTCTCTTGTCCTAATGGCGGCGTTCCAGGCAACCCTGTTAAGGGCTGCTTCACTTGTCAAGTTTTTGGATTTGAGATCAGCACGTATAGTTCGATCCCAGGTCTTCCTCGGTCCACCCCTTGGTGCAGCTCCCTCCACAATCACAGACCTGCATTTTTTCACCCAATTTTGTTCATCCATTCTCTCCACATGTCCATACCATCTCAGTCTACTTGTATGTATGTACAGTAAACCCCCGATATTTCGGACTCTTTTTACTCGGAATGGCATAGGCCTCTCAGAGATGTCCCTGTATAGCTCGGCAATTTCCGAGTTAGACGGGATTTGTGTCCAGTTTACAATGTTCTCTCACTCGGTTTTAAGTGATTTTAGGATGAATTGAAGCCTGTGCCTTTTAATTATTGTTAATATTAATTACTATGTACTGTACTGTCCCTGAAAACATAATAAGGTTCGTATTTGTCATTATTATGATGAATTTCACATACATAAAAAAAAAAAAAAAAAAAAAAAAAAAAAAATCTCAATATTATCTGGTGACGTCGACTTTCCTCTTCTAATTCGGAATTTTCCTTCTCTTCAGTCGGACATAAGTCGGACTTTGGACATCTCGGAAAATCGGGCTTCTCTGAAGTGGTCTCCCCCCATTAGTCCGAGATAGCGAGGGTTTACTGTACTTGTATGTATGTACTCAGGCACAATCCAAACTTTTCCTTTTTTTTTCTTTTTCCTTTTGGAGGGGTGGGGGGGGGGGGGGACCCCGACTCAAGACACAGCCCGAATAGGGACAACATAATAGAAAACAATGAACACATAAAAACAAAACACAAACACACCTTTAAATCAACAAAACTTAAACTAAGTTTTAGATCCCAATCTTTTACAGTATCTAGGAAGTTAGCTGATCTCCGAGTCTCTTTGATAATAAACGTGTCAAATATTTGTCTTGCAACTATTGAACAGACCACGGTAGCTGAGTGCACTGAGTCACTGAGCTCTAAGTCACTTGGCTCAGGTAACGAGTGTTCAAATCCTGCTGGTAAGGTTTTGTCAAATATTTCCTGGATATAGAGGTTGTTGTTGTTGTTGTTCCCCAAGCTGCCTGGCCGAACAGCTCCAAGGCCCCGAGCAAAGCCAAGGCCATAACCGAGCACCCCCACAGAACCCTCCCTGCCGACCACAATAAAGCCTGGGTGACCGAAGCCACTCCATGGCGGGGAGCTGAGGAGGGTGCGGAAACGCCCGGGAAACCAAAGCCCCACCCTGGGCCCTGTGCCCCTCAGCAATTATGAAGAGAAAGTTGAGGGGCAAAGGAAAAATGTGACGCTTTGGCTTCCAATCTTGGTAGATTGGGAGGTCAATCCACGGAAGAGACGCCGCAACCCGATATCCAGAAAATACATAAGCAAAAGGAACAGTCAGAGTAAGCTATGGGTATGGCAGAGATCGCTCAGCTCTCACTCTGATAGACCAGCCCATCACCATATGACTAGAACCCAATCCTCTCAGCATCAGCTAGGAAAGGCCCTAGAAAGCCGCCTTTGGCGGGGGCATAGCTCCCCTATTTCAACTCCTTTCGGGGTTGGGATATAGATATGATATAGATATGGATATAGAGGTTGTTGTTGTTGTTGTAGTTCCCCAGACAGTCTGGCCGAACAGTCCTGAGTCCGGTAGACCGAGTCACTCCAGATGCTGAAGGGACCAGGGTGAGATGAGATCTGCCTCTGAAAGAGCAGCGGGGGAGGGGATCATCAGCCCATGGGCTTGCACTCACTGTTCGCATCCCCCGTTGCAGTGCCACCCAATCGGGCGATCTCGCCAGCATCTATAGAAGGAGAAGTAGTACAGGAAAAGAGACAAACAGATACGGCTAAGGTTGGATAGAGGATGCCAAACCTCACTCTGGATATGACCAACCCTTACCCATGGCTATAGAGGTTAGGTGTGGCCCTGCCCACGGCCTATCCCCTCTGGGGATATGTAAGTGTTTTTGTGGCAGCTAAAGTCAACCTGTTGACAAATTATGATAAGAGAGGTTAAAGAAGTGTGTTTTTTTTAACCTCATTGCCTGCCAGCTCTAAATAATCCAATTAATATTATTATTACAATCACATCTAATAAAGCCATGATTGTGTCAACAAGCATTAACCGATATATATTAATATTTTTATTAATAAAGGTACAGGTTTCCCTCGATATAAGATTGGGTTATGTTCTTGAAAACCCGATCTTAAATAGAAAAATTGTATAGCCAACCCTAAAATTAATGGGGTAAATGGGGATGCTTTCTTGGACCAGCCAAAACCCAAACACAAAAATTTAAAAAACTATGATAATATCGTAAATTGCAGCATCGCATAGTGAGGGACACCTGTAGCCGGAATAGTTGATATTTAGTTGATGAGTGTTGAGTAATTGAGTAATAATATCCCAGGTCTAGAGATAAATCTATATACCCAGTAACAAAGGTCTTTGATGTGAATGAGGAATCCAGGTATTTTTTAAGGTCTTCTAACACCCTATGTGATACAATTCCTGAAGGGAAAGGTGTATGCCTCATGTGTTAGAAGTGCAATGATGTGTGCCTCAGAAACATGGGCTGTTAAAGTAAAGGATGTCAACAGAATGGAACGTAATGAGATGAGAATGGTGAGATGGATGTGTGGGGCCAGGCTGCAGGATAGAATAACAAATGATGATCTGAGGAGACTTTTATGCATAAAGCGTATTAGCGAGGAGATGCGTACAAGTAGACTGGGATGGTATGGGCATGTGGAGAGAAGGGATGAACAAAATTGGGTGAAAAGATGAAGGTCTGTGATTGTGGAGGGAGCTACACCAAGGGGTGGACCGAGGAAGACCTGGGATCAGACTATACGTGCCGATCTCAAATCCAAAAACTTGACAAGTGAAGCAGCCCTTAACAGGGTTACCTGGAATGCAGCCATTAGGACAAGAGACTGAAACTTTACGTATGTGTGGAGCACTCGGTCTTAAAATTTTATGTATGTATGTAAGAGTGCTCCGAGTGTCCGGACCAGATAATTTGCTTCATGGATCGCTTGAATGTCACCGAGCATGTCTATAAACTGGTAGAAGTACATATTGCTGACCTCATGAAATCCTTCAAAAACTCTGAATATATTTATATTTTGTTAAAAGCATAACTGACCAACCTCATGGACTCCTTAACAACAGCCTTGAGGTATGAGAGTTGTGCGAGGTGATTGGCGGATAGAGGTCCCTCCAGGTCCCCCACCACACTATCCACCTCCGCCTGTAGCCGCTGCTGGACCTCAGGGTTCCGAGCCAACAGGTACAGTGTGAACCCCAGACTGTTGGAGGTCTGTTGAGGGATATGGTGGTGTAATGGTTAGAGTGTTTACAAATCTGTGTGTAATAATTATAATGTATAACTTGCAAAATAAACAAACCAAAACTGGGACGACACAAGATAAACGAAAAGGAACTAATCAAAATCACCATGTGGATATAACGCTTAATAAAATAAAATTTGAAATAAAAGAACACACTCCACCACATAGGGTATATACATCACTATACAGTAGGTTCGAATCCCGGTGGATCACATAATATGTGATGTACACTACAAAATCTAATGAAATTAATGAAAGCATATATTATATGCTTTCATTAATTTCATTAGAAGTGTTTGGTGTTGTGGTGAAATTAATAAAAAATAGATTAGTATACACAGTAAGCTCTATTGATAAATATTCAAATATGTTAACCCTTTCACGCATTTATGACGCAGAGGTTGCCAGATTAGCAATAAGAAATAGAGTTCTCTCACTCTTATAATTACCTCTCCAAAATTAGTTTTCTGCCCACAGCTAACTCAAAGACAACTGCAGAGGTTGAAGTAACTAAACTAAAGGTTTCTAAATACCCCTGATGGTAACAAAGGCTTTAAAGTATCCCCAATAGGCTCAACACAGCTAACTCAAAGACAACTGCAGAGGTTGAAGTAACTAAACTAAAGGTTTCTAAATACCCCTGATGGTAACAGACTTTAAAGTATCCCCAATAGGCTAAAAATTGCGTCATATGTCGGAGAGGGTTAAAGAGTGAATATAAGAAGAGTAAGGAGAGAGGTATCCTGACCAGGATTCAAATCTACTCACTCCAGGTAAATTTGGGAGAGTTGATACGGTGCCCGACTCTTCAAAATTTTAATGTAAAATTTGCAAAATAAACAAACTAAAACTGGGGCGACACAAGATAAACGTAAAAGAACTAATCAAAATCGCTATGTGGAAATAACACTTAATAAAATAAAATTTTGAAGAAAAAAAACACAATCCACCACATACAGTTGAGTGTATATCACTACATGAACAAGTTAATCTGGTTCCCAAGCAAACTATCGCACATATAACAATGCACTAGCGTCACGTTCGGGAATTAGTCGCACAAGCATCCCAAACTAATTCTGGTGCAGTGGTCCTCATGTCTAAAGTAAAACAATGCCTCTGATCTCCAAAGGTTAGTAGGTCCGATTGCCCAACTTGTAGATTTAATGATAGTTGTGGAAGTACAAGAGTCACTACCTCAAACACTCTCGTGTTTGAGGAGAGGGAGACAGAGCTGTTTTTTGCTTTAAAAGGCTTTTTTATATATAGGCTCAGTCTCGAGTCAGCCACCCCCAGAAAAAAAAGGAAAAGCAGGGAATGGGCCTGAATAAATAGATAGATAGATAGATATTAAAATCAGTGTGTGAAGTCATAGCAACAACAAAAATAATAGACATTATTTTTGTTGTTGCTATGACTTCACACACTGATTTTAACCCATACCATACCGTAGGATACAGTAATAAAAGTCCCCTGCAGTCCCAAGCACTGTGGCAAAAATGGGAGGAGAGACCACCTTTTCACCTCAAGAAGTGGAACAAGACTGGCCCAGTCACACTTCAGTGGGTCTTATATAAGCTGAGAAGTGTTGCCAGACCGGTAGCAGTGCTTAAACAGTCGTCTTACCAACTACAGGGTTGTACAGGCAGTTACAAGGAAAGTACATTACTGACGAATATACTCGGGCCTGGGACTGTAAGGGTTAACAACTGATTTTAACAACAAAAATAATAGGCAGGGCGGGTGCCCAACCCCAAAAGGGGTTGAAATAGGGGAGCTATCCCCCCGCCAAAGGCGGCTTTCTAGGGCCTTTCCTAGCTGATGCTGAGAGGATTGGGTTCTAGTCACGTGGTGATGGGCTGGTCTATCAGAGTGAGAACTGAGCGATCTCTGCCATAACCATAGCTTGCTCTGACTGTTCCTTTTGCTTATATATTTTCTAGATCTCGAGTGACGCCGTCTCTTCCGTGGATTGACCTCCCAATCTACTAAGATTGGAAGCCAAAGCATCACATTTTTCCTTTGCCCCTCAACTTTCTCTTCATAATTGCTGAGGGGCACAGGGCCCTGGGTGGGGCTTTGGTTTCCCGGGCGTTTTCGCACCCTCCTCAGCTACCCGCCATGGAGTGGCTTCGGTCACCCAGGCTTTATTGTGGTCGGCAGAGAGGGTTCTGTGGGGGCACTCGGTTATGGCCTTGGCCTTGTTCGGGGCCTTGGGGCTGTTCGGCCAGGGAACAACAACAAAAATAATATGCAAGAGAGTTGTGCATTACCACATTTGTGACTCAATTATGGACCATCATACATATGCTGAGGCACCTTCATTCACATTACCATAATTTATAAAAAAAAAACAAAAAAAACAATCTGTCTCACGTTCTTATCAAATTACTCCAGTTAAGAAAAATATACTAATAACAGGTACAGTCGCGCTAATAAGTGGTCTCGGCACCAAGTACAGTATATTTTGATCAATAATTGGTATCAGCAATATCTAAGCTTCATTTCTTCATCTCGGTGTCTCTTTTTCTTCTGCTCTCACTTGGAAAGACCATATTACCAGTCTCGCTAAGGCAGCCTCCCAAAAGCTGGGTGTGCTCAACTGCCTCAAGGGGTTCTTTACCCCTGCGTAGCGTCTTGCTCTGTGCAGGGGCACAGTGCATCCTTGTATTGAGTATTGTTCACTGTGTGGGGAGGATCCTCTCACACCGCACTCCTAGATAAAGTAGAAAGGAAAGCCTTTCGTATCATTAACTCCCATCCACTCACCAACTCTATGCAATCTCTCTCTCTTCGCCGCAATGTTGCATCTCTCTCGCTATTCTATCGCTACTACAATAATCAGTGTTCCTCGGAGCTTTCCCAGTGTATACCACCTCCTCTACGTAGGGTACGTAGTACCCACCTTGCAACACAATCCCACCCCTACTCTGTGCAACTCTCCAACCCAAGAGTGACACGTTATTCTCACTTTCTTCTATTCAACTGCTGAGCTCTGGAACTCTCTCCCAGAATCAGTATTTCCCTCTTCCTATGACTTAAATTGCTTCAAACTCTGTGTGTCCAGGCATTTTAGCTCGAACGTCCCTTGATTTCGGCCCTGTCACTCTTTGAAATCTGGGGGAGGCACTCGCTGCAGGCAGTTATGCCTTTAGTCTCCCTCATTCACATAAAAAAAAATAATAATATCGAGTGAAATACAAACATTTTCCTACACTTACCTACCCTATTCAACATCTGACAGACATTAATACAGCACAGAGAAAGCCAAACGTAATGACAGCTGGGACATGACTTATTAGCACGACCGTACAATTTACCCATGGACTCAATTAAGTTATATATATTCTACTTATTATACGGTTGGCCAAATAAGTCATGTCGCCGCTGTCATTACATTTGGCTCTCTGTGTGCTGTATTAATTTCTGTCAGATGTTGATTACGGTATGTACAGATAGGAACATGTTTATATATCTCACTCGAAATGATAAATTAATGCTTAGATAGTGCTGATGCCAATTAATGATCGAAAGATACTTGGTGCCGCCACATCAGTTATTTGGCCGACTGTACAGAGTCTGCAATATTTCTACCATTTATCAAACCAACAACTTTTACCTGGGACTATTTACATTCTCCTGGCTGACTGAAACTCAAACTATTTCTGATTCGCACTTCCTAGACTTATTCTACCAAGAACTTAATGGTATGTTTATATTTAACTTGCTACTCTTATACTTGACTCACCCATAACCTCACCCATTATGTGGTGGGCTGGATCTATCAGAGTGAGGGTTGGTGTCCCCTACAGTACTTCCCATAGCCAGTTCTGACTTTACCTTTTTCATCATTCTTATTTCTATCTTTTTTCTGAGAGTGGTAAAGGCAGTGGGGCCATAATGGTGTGCCCCAAGGTTCCCTAGTGTCTTACTCTCACAGCCCACTGGCACAAGTCGGCCTTTCCTCTCTGGTGTAGGGATGCAACGACCCCACCGCCTGTCACTTCGGTGGTTCAGTCAGCCTCTGCAACAGTTATGGTGCAATTTCGCCAGGAGCAAATGCTTCAGGAGGAATTTGTTGAGTCTTGCTGAGACACTCTTAGCACTTTACCAACATCGGCAACTGTAATGACATGATGGGGCTGTGTTGTGGCGTCTTTATTGTACTGTACTACAGGAGAGACTAAAACCACGCTCTCTGTGGATGAAGCGGTCTTTAAACTTGTATGCATTTATGTAAACATAAGAAAGCCTAGACTATAGAAGTCCCACTTTCAACCCCTCAACCCCAGGTGATGGCATACGGCGTCAATAGAGTTAATGGACAGCACCCCGGATGACACCAGGGTGTCATGTCTCGTGCCAAGCAATCAAATTTTCCATGGTGCAATCTGGGCCCTATCGGCTCTGTGATGAACTAAGCTCTATCTAAACGGGGACATTTAAAGGTCGGGCTCTGGGAGGAATTGATGCCAAGTTTTATCTAGTTTTGTATATGTATTTGGTGAAATCCTCAATGAAACCCATACATTGATCTGGTGCACTAACCGTATCTATGCCAGCAGACAGCATATCGAGGATGAGTGTGACCACATCTTTATAGGAAAGTCCTGGTACCAGCAAGAGGGTCTCCATCAGGGTCAGGTCACGCTCGGTATTTTGGTCCAGTGTCCTGAGAGTCGCCTCAGTCTGCTTGATGTTGTTGTCAGCAAGCCTGGAGACATTGCCAGGTATATAATTATAAGGCAGGGATTTAAACCTCCTCACAACACAGCTAAATCCAGTCTCCAATGATGGCACAAAAAACTATCTCTGTCAGACTCATAGTATCTGCTACTAATCGTATATCTAGTTAGAGTGCCTGTATTCATGTCTTGGGCTCCTAAAGCATGTATCTAACAAACGGATATTTAAGGCCTCCTACAGTAGGTACCAGTATTTGTGAGGGACCTGATGAAGCTATCTGCGAAATGTTGTCAATAAGTGCTATTCTCAGATGGTGTTTTTTTATCCAGGCTACAGATTTCTTTGGTCGGTAGTTAATAACCTTTTTGGAGAGCAGTGCATCTTATGTAACTGGAGGACGAAAGCTTGGACAGAGTACCAGTCACAGGGTATATGGTTTTATTTATATATTAAAAAATATGTGCAAACTGGTATGGTGAAGGTCTGTCTATCTATTTACTCAGGCCCATTCCCCATTTTTTTTTCTGGGGGTGGCCGACTCGAGACAGAAGGTGACTTATCTAATTCTTTTATTAAGGAACACCCCGTTCTTAACATTAATCATAAACCCCAATGTACTTGAATTAACTAATGAAAGCATATGGTCCTCTTGGGATTCAAACTCGGACACCACACCTAGAACATAAGCATCTAAACCATTACACCACCAACACAGTTAAAGGTTGAATACACGATCACGATTAATATCCATTTTCAAATTTTGGATATCAATCTAATCATGTACTCGACCCAACTACATTATGGAAAGCGTAATGTGCAAATTGGCATGTTGATGGTGACTTATCTCATTCTTTTAATTAATAGTATTTTTTTTTTCTATGTGAGTGAGGGAGACAAAAGGCAGAACTGCCTGTGACGAGTGCCTTCCCCAGAATTGAAAGAGTGACAGGGCTAAAATCAAGGGACCTTCGAGCCAAAATGCCTAGTGGGCAGGGATGGAGTGAATACACGAGCTCAGTATTCAAATAATTTAGATATCTACGAATACGAATGCAAATACGAATACAAGGAAATATTGTCTCGTCGAATACGAATACAAATACTTTATGAAAGTATTCATTCATGCTTTTCGTAAAATTAATTAACTTTTTACAATAGCTATTAAGTGTGGTACCGTAGCTTATGCAATGGTTAACTATTTTATGACTGATTAAAATGTAAAACTTGCAAACTAAACAAACCAAAATTGGGACAAGGACAATATAAAGTCAAATTAAATTATCAAAATCGCTATGTGGAAACAACGCTTACTAAAATGAAAACAGACACTACCTGTATTCAATACTGGGATATCAACCTATATAGTATAGCAACTAGATATATGGTATGGTATAAAATTCGTGAATCTGACGAGATACGAACGATGACAGCTCTCTCTTGCTCTCTCTCTGTATTCGCCAGATTATTCTACGAATACAAATACAGTAATTTGTCCAAATATTCGAATACGAATGCAAATACTTTTACTTTTATTTTTAAGAATTCGAATACGAATACACTGAATTACTGTATTCGAATACGAATATACAGTACTCCATATCCTGCTAGTGGCTACAGATTTACAATTCGGTAAACCTAAACAAGGCAAGACATAATAATATGGAAGGGTGAATATATATTATAGTGGTATATAGTATGTGAATATATATTATAGTGGTATATAGTATGTGAATATATATTATAGTGGTATATAGTATGTGAATATATATTATAGTGGTATATAGTATGTGAATTTCTCTTTCTAGAATTATGTTTTTTACTTCCCAAATCTTGTAGCTGATAGGTATATCAGCATTATAAATAAACAAAGTCCACATGCAATTATTATGTTCATCAGATAATATTATCATTTGCATAATCTTTGATATGCTAAAGCTGGGTTGCATTCAATTAGTTACCGTCATATGTTAACCCTTTCAGGTCCGGGGGTTGCCGTTTAGTATTCAAAATAGAATTGTCTTACTTTCATAATTACCTCTTCAAAATTAGTTTTCTGCTCACAACTCGCTCAAAGACAACTGCAGAGGTTGAAGTAATAAAACTAAAGGTTTCTAAACACCCCTGATGGTCACAAAGGTTGAAAGTAAAGTATCCCTTTAAGCACGCGATCGCATCCTGCAGTGCGCGAAAGGGTTAAAACCATGTCATTGTTCACTGTTAACTTTTAACAATAGCATTGCAAGCAGTCACTGTTTTACAATTCACAAAGTGAATATTGGCATAAAATGTCTTTGTACTGGTATTTTTACATAAATTATCTGACACTTAAAAAATAGCCACCATAAAGTATAGAGACACTAACTTGACAAATTCCTGGTGTTTTTCTTGGAGCATTTTGAAGTCCTTCGTGGGGAAGATTTTCCATAACTTTAGGCTTGCCATCTCTGTCTTGTTGAGATAGATGACAATGTCACTGACCAGCTGGAGGAACCTCATAGGCTCTGAGTCCGGTGCCAGATCTGGTGCCAGACAGCCCATGCGCCGGTTCAGTGCCACCAGACCAACAGCTGACGTCATGCAAGATATCACAGTCATTAGGGCCCCTTCTGTACCGGTCACTTCTTTTATATATTATTTTGGCTACTATTAGACAATTTTATATAGTTATTAAAAGGACCTCCAGCAATTACCAGGCTTCAAACTATCTCACTTCACCATTTTTTCTACAACAGATCCTTCTCAAACTGCACAAAATCGTCTAAATATAGCTAGAATAAAATATAAAAGACGTTGCTGGTACAGAAGGGGTTATAACTTCAGGACAAAAATTCTTGTTATAAATTGTAGAGTATGTTACTTGAGGGTATGTTACATGGTCCCTTGTGAAGTAGTATAAACAGCGTAATTTTCCATATACCCATTTTATATTTCTATGTGAATGAAGGAGACAAAAGGCAGGTTGCCTGTACGAGTGTCTCCCGCAGAGCCAAGAGTGACAGAGCCAAATTCAAGGGACGTTGGGGTCAAAATGGCTGGACACAAGAAGTTTAAAGCAGTTTAAGTTGTGCGGTATGGGCAGTACCTTCCCTCACATGCGAACAATACTCAATACAGGAGCGCACCGTGCCCCTGTACGGAGCAAGAAGCTGTGCAGGGGTGGAGAGAACTCATGGAGTAGGTTGAGCACACCTAACCTCTGGGAAGCTGTTTTAGCAAGAGTGGTCATATGATCTTTCCAAGAAAGGTAAGGATAAAGGAAACATCAAGAATACAGAGAGAATATGAATGGTGATTTGTGAATTGTTGAAGAGTAAGGGAAAGTCGTGTGGAAGATTGCGACGGGTAGATAGATGGAATAATTTGGTTTTGGAAGCATTGAAAAAAAAAAAAAATCTTGGCCCCAAAAAGAAATAGTTGATAGATCAAAGATAGGCATGCTATGGCCTCATCACATGAACTTTTGAGTAATTGCATGGTGGGTCGTTCTGCAAATGTACCGGTTGTTGAATAGTGTAAAAGTTGAGTCATCAGCATAGGATTCGATTGGACTCGAGGTACAGTTTAGAAGATCATTAATGAATATCAAATAGAGAACTGGATACAGTACAGAACCCTGAGGAACACCGGAGTTGATAGGCTGAGGAAGTGACCAATGGCCAACCAAAGCTGTAGCTATGGAAGTTTATGAAACAGCTAGACAAAGAAACAGGATAGAAACCGTAGGAAGAAAATAGAAAATAGAGATTTATGACACTCTCTATCGAAGGCTTTCAATATGTCTTGCACATTAGAAAAAATCTCACCGAAGTCCTGAAAGGAGGATAACCAAGATTAAAAAGATAAAACAGAATATCACCAGGAAAGCGGCCCTTAACCCTTTGGCTGCGGCCATTTTTGGGCTATTTAGGGAATATTCAGGCACTCCTGAATGATAAATCAAGCATCTGCATTAAATGAAGTGTATTCTGCCGAAAACTAGGCGAGAATAGCTTCAAAATGACACCAGAACGGGCCCCGTACGTGGTCTGGTTCACCCGCACTGGTGCCAGTGAAACGCGGGAAACCCGCTATTATGTAACACTCGCTCGCTTGGCTACACTGCTGGGAGACACAGAGAGAGACCCGCACGAGACACAGTCAACCTCAGTGAGCCGCTCGGTGCTCTGAGGGTCGGAGGTGGGCCCCTGACGCTCCCGCCCACTGACACTCGATTTTTACGGTTTTTACAAGCTATTAAAGCCTGGAAATTGCTGTAACTTGCCAAAACATTCCAGAACGTCACCCGCAGCGAATGGGTTAAGGGAACCATACTGGCGATCTGAAAGTTTAAAAAACTTTGGAGATGCAAGAAATGAGAGCAACTGGAAAACATAGTTGGAGGGTTGAGAGCGGTCACCTTTCTTTTGTGACAGGCTTAAAAATAGCAAACTTCCAGCACGAAGGGAAAACCTTAGAGGTAAGACCGGGATGAAAGAGGCAGAAATTCAGCACTAAAGAACAGTTTTCGAGTACAAAAGGAGGAACACCATGCATTCATACGCCTTCTTAGTACTGTATTAAGCCCAGAGAGGGCAGAAAGTACATCTTTTGAAGAGATTAGCATAATAGGCATAAGTAAGAGAGAGGGGGTTGGAGAGGGAGGAATAGCACCGGAATCATCCAAGGTGGAGCTTTTAGCTCAAGTTTGAGCAAAGAGTTCAGCTTTGTCAGAGGAAGTGAAGGTGGTGCCGTCAGAGAGGAAAAAAGGAGAGAAAGATGAGGAAGTAAAATTGTTGGAAAGGTTTTTTGCTAGATGCCAGAAAGCTTAGGAAGAGCTAGAGTTGGAAACTTCGGAGCATTTATTATTGAGGAAAGAGTTTTTGGCGAATCGAAGAACTGGTTTGGCTTGATTCTTCAGCACCATGACGCCTTTTTACCTTTGATTCTGGCTAAAATTAGATGATTTTATGCAGTTTGGAAAGGACTTATATTATTCAGAGGGTTTATTGAGATCGTATTTACTCCTCTGAGTCCTTGATAAAGATTAGAAGCTAAAGAAAATTGTCTAATGGTAACCATAATGATGAAAATTACGTAATGGTGGTGAAGGGGTTAGTCAAATTTTCACTATTTCCCGAATATAAAGGTAGGGTTAAGACTTACACTCCAGGGCCCACTTGTACAGCTCTGTCTGGAAGTCGCTGGGCATCTCTCCATGCTGCTCCTGAAGGGTCGCTATCCTGGGAACACAAAATACTGGCCATCACACCACAGTAAATCACAAATTATTAATAACAATAGTTCTGCATACATAGGGTAAGGTAACCAATAGGTACGCAAACAAACCATGGATAATTTGCTTTCGATGACTGTACCCGTCTCCCAAATTTCAGATGCATATCTTATTTAGTCTCATATTATGCAGGAATGAATGTAGTTTCATGTGACACAAAGTGTTTGTGAATATTCCTATTCATTGTTGAGAAAAAAAGGCTGAAAGTCAGTGAGTAGGCCTACCTGTTATTCCTCGGCGTCCTAAACGTACGCAGCCGGTCCAATAGGTACCAATGGCCCTTTAACTCGAACACTATAAAAGCAGGGTGGTTCCTCTGTACATATGATGTATGTCATTCATTACTCTACTCAGCTATGTAACTATCATTGAAAGTCGACAGCCACAACAGGGATATTTTTCAGCTTTTTCAACGAAACATAAAATTTGGGCATTTTCTTTTTTTTCCTGCTGTATTATCGTTTGTGTAAGTATATAAGACATCCATGTTGACATGAAGGCATAATGGTTAAGCTTTAAAAGGAGACCAAGTTTAAATGCTCAAGTGTTGATATATCCTGTGGAGACATTTTTAAAGGCCAAGTGTTCACCTATTGAACCGGTGCGTACCTATTGGTTACCTTACCCTATTATTATTATAATACTTTTTGTTCATATTATTCTGTCTATCATAAGATGAGTTTTATTCAGCTTAGCATATATCTGTAGCAATCAATGGAGTAATAAATACTATTATAATGTAAAACTTGCATAATAAGCGGCTGTTTTCCAGAAGTGAAAAACGACCATCATAGAATACAAACATAAATTCCAAATTATTGATAAAATATTTCTGAATGAATGAGCCTAAGTGCGGAAAATCACCATTTTAGGCTACTTGAGAAACATTCACGATACACATCAGAGGTTTTAGGGTTTTTTGTTTCAATAATATTGTAGTATTGCCTTACCTATATCGTCTGACGCATAGTAAAGTACGGTTAAGGCGATAATTGTAGGCAAAAAAACAAGCGATACTAAACATTTTTGGTAGTGTGCCATTGGGGATCGGCCGGGATACATGATTACAGTACTTTAACCTAAGAAGTGCGCATGGGGGTAATTAGAAACGTGCCCCTGTGCTGACGTATTTGAGCTGTTTCCATCACTAAAATATTCATTTTACCATAAATAGCATTAATACTTATCCATACGCGCCTATTATGGGTTGATTATAAAGGTATTAACCTGAAACAACAATAAAACGAGTGAAAACAGCGTTTGGATGGTCAAAATCGGAGATATAGGCCGCGAGTTATATAATGTATGGGTGAGGCAACCTGCTTTCCCGCCAATTTCCCCCAAGGCCACTGAGACACAGTCGATCGATATTCTCTCTCTCTCTCTTGCACTCGCTTGCTAACACTGATGACAATGCCCTGCTTGCAACTCGCTAATGTTAGCACGAATATATACCTCAGAATAAGGGAATAACAGGGAAAATAGGTGATAACTGAAGGAGGGGAGGAAAGTGGGGAAGGAGGGGAGGTAGAAGAGTGATATTTTGCATAGCCCAGGGGCCCCCCCCAAAAAAAAAAAAACAAAAAACAAAAAAAAAAAAAAAAATAATAATAATTCGGTTTAAAGTTGATTTTTTTTTTCTGACTCTTAAAGAGTCTTCCCGCAGTCCGCCGGGGGAACTCTTAAGAGTCTTCCGGCAGTTCCCGGGTTAATAAGAAAGAAAACAATAAACTTAATTATGTAATGCCTTGTGAGTGAGAGGGTTAATTATGAGAGAAATTATAACGTAAAATTACTAAAACTTGCAAAATAAAGACAGACTGTGGTGAAAATATAACTTTATCATCTATCCGGGTGGATGGGACTCATTAGCCTTGGTCGGCAACCCATCAAGGGGAGACAATCTTATACAAATCTGGGTAGATGGGACTCGTCAGCCTTGGTCGGCAACCTGTCTAGGGGAGTAAACCTGATACAAATCCGTACTGCTTATCCAAGTGTAAGGAAGGTTAGTGGATGGACTAGCCGAACACCACTGTACAAAAATAGTGCTAACAAGATACATAGAGGGCCTCGGAGTCGGACGGATCCTAAATTGAGTGGTCAATCCTGTAAGTCCTTCAGTAAACTGGCTAGGGTTATCCCTCTTACAGGAAATAGGTCCGCTTGGGGGCCTTCTGTGTATGGCCACCCTCATTAAGGGGATTAAGGCGTCCGGTTGTTGTTGTTGTTCCCCAAGCTGCCTGGCCGAACAGCCCCAAGGCCCCGAGCAATTCCAAGGCCATAACCGAGCGCCCCCGCAGAACCCTCCCTGCCGACCACAATAAAGCCTGGGTGACCAAAGCCACTCCATGGCGGGGAGCTGAGGAGGGTGCGGAAACGCCCGGGAAACCAAAGCTCCACCCAGGGCCCTGTGCCCCTCAGCAATTATGAAGAGAAAGTTGAGGGGCAAGGGAAAAATGTGACGCTTTGGCTTCCAATCTTGGTAGATTGGGAGGTCAATCCACGGAAAAGACGCCGTCACTCGAGATCTAGAAAATATATAAGTTAAAGGAACAGTCAGAGTAAGCTATGGGTATGGCAGAGATCGCTCAGTTCTCACTCTGATAGACCAGCCCATCACCACATGACTAGAACCCAATCCTCTCAGTATCAGCTAGGAAAGGCCCTAGAAAGCCGCCTTTGGCGGGGGGGATAGCTCCCCTATTTCAACCCGTTTCGGGGTCGGGCACCCGCCCGTCCGGTAATAGATAGAACTATCTGTATACTCTGGCACATACCCGACTTTTTATTTATTTTATTATTGGGGGTGGCCGACTCAAGACAGCCCGAACAGGGACAACACAACACAACAAATAAACAAAAACACAAAATCACACTCATAACTTCATCGTAACTTGTTTAATTAATTGTATTACCTGTCCATAAAATCCAAAGCGACTTGGTCCATGGCCGGGATGTAAGCGTTGATATTCTTGGGTTTCATCATGGGAGTTTGTACGCGACTCCTCACACGGTACCACTCCTCTCCGTTCCTGTTACAATCACACCAATAGTTAGTTACTGCACTTAGTTCATTCTAAGCTAGTTCACAGTAATGATGTGGTCAGGATAATTGGGTAGTTTTGACGGACTGATAATGTAAAGGTAAAGTTAGGTTTACAGTACGCTGCAGTGCTAATCTTCATATTAATGCCCCTTGGAGCCTTTGATAGGTAACTCAATACATACATAACATTTTAAGACTGAGTGCTTCACACATACGTGCAGTTTCAGTCTCTTGTCCTAATGGCGGCGTTCCAGGCAACACTGTTAAGGGGTTCACTTGTCAAGTTTTTTATTTTGAGATCGGCACGTATAGTCCGATCCCAGGTCTTCCTCGATCCACCCCTTGGTGTAGCTTCCTCCACAATCACAGACCTCCAATTTTGTTCATCCATTTTCTCCACATGCCCATACCATCTCAGTCTACTTGTACACATCTCCTCGCTAATACTCTTTATACCTAAACGTCTCAGTTCATCAATAGTTATTCTATCCTGCAGCCTGGCCCCACACATCCATCTCACCATTCTCATCTCATTACGTTCCATTCTGTTGGCATCCTCTACTTTAACGGCCCATGTTTCTGAGGCATACATTATTCACTTCTAACACATGAGGCATACACCTTTCCCTTCAGGGGAGAGGCATTCTTTTCATGGTCAGAATTGGCAGCAGTTCTCTGAACTTCCCCCAGCCACATCTAATTCTAGCGACAGTGGCAGCCTCGGCCCCACCACCGGCAGAGATGGTATCTCATAGGTAACAACATTTGTCCACCAGCTCCAATGACTCATTTCCAAAGTTCACAGCCACAGGATCATCATTTAACACAAGCTCACCTTTGCACACTACGCACTCAAATTTCTCGATTTCTGGCTTATCCTTCGGCAGGAGTCCTTTTTATTCTTCTACAGCGCTTACTCCCATGGTGCACCCAACTTCGACAGATGCTACACCGAATCGAGTTATCGCCCTCACCCTTTCCACACACTGCACATGGGTATGCACCGCTCTTTTCCACATTGCCTTGTCTCAATCTACAATGCATAACCTTGGTTTTGTTAATATTGACTCTTAAACCCTTGCTCGCCATGCCCTCTTTCCATCTTCTGAATTTGGCCTTAACATCTTGCACATTGTCAGCTAGCCTATTAGGACTAAATCATCTGCATAAAACAGTTCCCACGGGAGTCCGGATCTCAATTCTCTAGACAGTGCCTCCAGGACCATAATAAAGAGGAGGGGGCTTAACACTGAACCCTGATGAACTTTACTCAATGAACTACTCAACGTAGTTATCCAGCTTGTTATACAGATACAAATATTTATTATTCAGTTTACCAGTCTATCTCCCCAGAATGGTTGCTGAAATGTCATGGATATAGGAAAGGTGAAACAAGCAATCAAATTTACCTTAGAATATTGTTGAACCATAAAGATTTACGTCACAGGTCCTCATTAAGTCTGTGCGAGACAGAACACCACAGGGATGCGAGACCAGAACTGCATTTTGTGTGGAGCACTCAGTCTTTAAATTTGTGTATGTATGTATGTATGTATGTACAGTATACTATACATACATGTATGTATAATATAGGGAGAGAGATTGTTCAGTACACTGCATGGGCTTTGTCACTGAAAGCTAGTTAGGACCTCGTGCCACCCTTCAGGTTCCTGTTTATACTGCTATACCCTGTTTCTTTTCAACTGGCGGTAAATTGCAATGTTCTGATTTCTCCGTTGTTTGGAAGATTTAGTAGTGAAATATGGTGCTAATTATATAAACTTGGTTTTAATAGGATGCAGAGACATAGTAGTAGAGACACCAGTTACCAGTTGTAAACCAAACCGCTGGTCTAGGATATAGGATGTGACTCCATGGTTAAAGTTATTTACAGTTAGGTTATTTTGTGATAGAGGATGCGACCCCATGGTTAAGGGTATTTATTATGTTATTTTGTGTATGTGAAGATTCAATTACTGTTTATAAGAGTCAGTGTTAATTATATCAATAAATTTGTCATGCAGCGATAGCCTTATCAGTCTGTGCTACCACAATGTCATTACCACGGGTGGCATTGTTATACTCTATTTTTTTCCAGCTGATGGTAAATTGAATCCCTTAGTACCTGATTTCTCGATAATTAATGGAAATATATGAAACTACTATGGCTGTTTGCCGTATTAATGCCAAGTTTTCTTAGCCTAATTAACATCATATTTTGCTACAAAATCTACCTTATAGCTGAGTAACAAAGATAGAAACATGACAATTTATCCTCAGCTGGAAAAAAATAGACTATAGTTACCATGGTGACCATCCAGTCAGTGTTTGGGAGGTTGAAGTCACCAGCTAACTATAAATTTTTGGATAGGTTATTTACTAACAAAGACATTCTTATTTGGGGATTGGTAAAACAATCCTCTATAAGGTATAGTACAGCCCACATATTTGTCTTTTCATTCATAAATGTTGTTCAGTTCCAGTTTGTTGATTAAGCGGGTATCACACGAGCACTTTTTCCCTCAACATTTATCCTTAATACTGGTCTGGCAGCTCAGGAGGTAAACATTTATAATATTTCTGTCACCTAAATTTATCTACCAACATTCTAGTTTCCGATACCAGTGCAATTTTTTGTTTTTTTTTTTATCATCGAATGTTGACTATAAAAGCTATTGTGTTGGGGGGTCGCAAGTCCAGTTTATTGATTTTGGATACTATCAGTCCCAAGTTTGTCATGAGCATGGATGCACCGTGGTCACCAGTCTCTCCAGTTTCTTGTAATGTCATGTATACAGTACAAGACCGTCCATTGTGAAGACTTCACCATATCATACATAACAAAGCCACTCCAACAGCTTCCTCTCTCTCCAACACTCCTTCTCCCCTCTATACACCTATTAATAACACACATAACAGTCTCTCCAACAGCTCCCTCTCTCTCCAACACCCCTTTTCCCCTCTCGACAATCTGCAGAAAATAGGAAAAGTAAAAAGTATAGCTACAAAGTGCCGTTGTAAAGGTTTATCCCTCAATACCTTCACCTAACCTGATATCAAATGCCAGAGTTGAGCTTGATATATGTCCCTAATACAATGTCCTAATCATAAGTCACAGAGGTATGATGAAGTGCAATTCTTTTGTCCAATAATTATGATCTAATTTAATTATAACTATATGACTCACTCATTGATGATACCCGTTTTGCCCTCGAAGTAGTCATCAGTAGCCTTCCGCCTCACCTCCCCTAAGGCAGTAAAACCGTCTCGAATCGGGTTCTCCATCGTGGCTCGAACCAAGGTCTCGCAGTCTTCAGGACGTGTTATGATAACAAATTTAGGGTTGAGGGGAATTGTCATCTTAGTTACAGGTCCAAACTCCTTAGACAATTCTCCGAACAGTTCATGAGGGTTTTTCATGTTTATTTCTTCTGTTGAATAGAGGACATAGTAAATTATAAAGCATGGTTATAGCAGTACTGTACTTGTGCAATTATTGAGTTACCGGTAAGTGAATGAAAACATTTTATAAGCTGCTTCTAAAAATGTGATTTTATTCGCCTTTTTATATTTTCAATATACCGGTACTGTACTGTACTGTACTGTAATGTACTGTACTGTACTGTATTTATATTATATTTTTTGAGGGGGATTAAAATGTAAAACTTGCAAAATAAACAAACCAAAACAGGGACGAGACAATATAAAGGCAAAAGAACTTATCAAAATTGCTATGTGGAAGTAACGCTTTACAAATTAGCAGTAAAACATGTACAGACTGCAAATTATCATAAATTGCTTAGTTAACAAAAACCTCCAGTCACGTGGTATACCATATACAGTAAACCCTCGCTATCTCGGACTAATTGGGGGGAGACCACTTCCGAGAAGCCCGATTCTCCGAGATGTCCGACTTAAGAGAGGGAAAATTCCGAATTAGAAGAGGAAAGTCCGCGTCACCAGAGAAAATTGAGATATTTTTTTTGTTTTTGTGAAATTCATCATATTAATGATAAATACGAACCTTATTAAGTTTTCAAGGACAGTAGGCTACAGTACATAGTAATTAATATTAACACAATAATTTAAAGGCACAGGCTTCAATTCATCCTAAAATCACTTAAAACCGAGTGAGAGAACATTGTAAACCGGACACAAATCCCGTCCAACTCGGAAATTGCCGAGATATACAGGGACATCTCGAGAGGCCTATGCCATTCCAAGAAGTGCGGGTTTCCGAGTAAAAAAAGAGTCCGGAATATCGGGGGTTTACTGTAATGCAAATATTTCAATGACAGATTCACATTCTATACCCAAGTGATGAAGATGAAAGATAAATTCTACTAAATCTGTCTGTCTTTGTGGCGCAATGCATAAGGTGTTGATTTTCGGTGTGAGCGTCCTGGGTTCGAATCCACGGACTGCCACATGTGTTTGTAATATTTCATTAATCGATTTTAGGAGTAGAGTTGGTTGTTGGATAGAACATAATAATTACCTATGGTCGTACTGTATATATACTGTATAATCATATTCAATATACAGTACTTTTTTTAATTCCAGTAAAAAACTTATTCGTACACAGTAAAAAGACAAGACAACTAAGCAAAATCGATATGTGGAAACAACGCTTAACCCCTTCTTTACCGGCGACATCTTTATAATTTTATTCTAGCTATATTTAGACGATTTTGTGCCGTTTAAGAAGGATCTGTGGTAGTAAAAAGGGTTAAGTGAGATAGTTTGAAGACTTAATTGCTGGAGGTCCTTGTTAAACTGAATACAATCGACTAATAGTAGCTAGAATATAACTGAAAATACGTCGCCGGTATAGAAGGGGTTAAGTAAAATAATAATATATAAATAAAAGAACACAATCAACCACATAGGGTGTACTGTACATTACTACATGAGCAAGTTAATCTGGTTTCCCAAGCAAACTAATCGCACACATAACACACTATCGTCACGTTCAAGGAATTAGTCAATTTGGGAAGTCGATATAAAATTAATCAGGAAGAGAAACTGTACTGGACAAAACTGCTATTTACTAATGATTATGATAATATATACAGTGCCTCATTGCCAAAGTTAACACTCTCGAGCCGGTCATTGAATACAAGCTCACCTTTGCATACTATGCACACACATTTCTCAATTTCGGACTTCTTCCTTGGTAGAGGCCCCTTTATTCTAGAGCAGCGCTTCTTCCCGTGATGTACCGGTACCCAGCTGCGGCAGAAGCTACACTGTATTGAGTTCACGCCCAGCCCTTTTCTGCATACGGTACTGCGCATGGGTATGCACCACTTTTTTCTACATTTCCTAACCCTAATCTATTGTGTAAAACCTTGGTTTTATTTATATTAACTCTTAACCCTTTACGTGCCATGCCCTCTCTCCATCTTCTGAACTTGGCCTCGGCATCCAGCGCACTATCTGCGATAAGTACTAGGTCATCTGCGGATAGCAGTTCCCAGGTGAGCCCAACTCTGAAATCACCAGATAGTGCCTCCAGTATCATAACAAAGAGGAGAGGGCTAAAACACAGAGCCCCGGCGGACTCCGACGCGAACTTTAAACTCCTTACTCAGTACACCTTTCACCCTCACTACCGTTCGTGAGTCCTCATACATCATCCTTATCACACGCCAAGTTTTCTCATAGCCCACTGCACAACTCCTCTGGGCACCCTATCAAATGACTATAAACACAAGATACAGATCCCTCTCTTTAATTAGATATCTTTCCTGCAGCTGCCTGACTATGAAGATAACTCCCTCGAGATAAATTTATGTAAAACCCTTTTATAAAGATGCACACATAAAGTAAAGGTTTTGCAATACAATATTACCAATTAGTAAACAAACATAATGATTACATTAAAACACCTGGGTTACCAAATATGGCATTAACCCCTTCTGTACAGTGCCTGTCATAAGATGGGTGCCATTATGATGCTATTGTGAGCCCTGAGAGAGAGGCCAGGGATCATAAGGGGGGCTCCAACCCGGGCACACACCGAGTGCGAGAGACGGCTGTCTCACTCATGTGCAGTGTCACACAGCAAAATATGCCCCTTATTTATCGATTTTGGCCTTCGTTTGCAAGATAACCAGATGTTGTACAGGGATGATTCAGGCGTCATTGGAAAACTCTATCACTGTACAGTACTGTATTTGCACAGATATATAATTGTATTACGCTCTGGCTCTTGCTTATGCATGAAAATTAGCATGGAATGTAGGTAATTTCGGGCAATTATGCCCGCAGCGTGGGTGTTAAAATAGGACCTACACACAAACAGAATATATCATCAAAAAGGGCGATCTATTCAAGATAAATGAGCTAAATTAGGAGTAGTTAGAATATAGGGAAAACAAAAATATATCATTCGCTCAATATTAGGCGCTACGAAAGGAAAGAAATGTTTTAGAATACCACCCTACGCCTTATAGAGTCCGCAAGCAGCCTCACCGGAGCATGTAATCAGTAGTGCAAGCTCTGATAAGGGGGTGGGAGGGATGGTTGGTTTTTCTTGCCCCCCCCCCCCCCCCCCCCCTTTTCCCTCATGCTTTGCTCCATTGGTTTTCAGATGTTATGACGTTAGGCCCATTAGTTTGGCAATTTTAAGATTTTTCGCCTCTTTTCTTTGTAAATATTTAAACCATTTGTGCCATTTAGGTGTCTATATTTTCCTGGCAAGCGATAGCGAGCCTGTAATTTAGGAGGAACCGGCTTTCCGCCAAGAAATTTTTCTACCGAAAAACAAATATAAATTTGTCAAGAAGAGGGATCTTGGAGATGTCTTTTTAAACTTGATGGAGCTCTAGGGAGGAAACTAAAAAAATAATTAAATACCGGTCTATCTATTGCCTGACGCCGTGATCCCCGAAGGGGTGGCCACGAACGAACCACCCCCATGCACCTCTGTCCCCAGTCAGTCGACGCCCTTCCTCCCCCCTTAACCCGTTCAGTACCGGTGTCATCCTTTCAACTTTATTATTATTATTATTATTATTATTATTATTATTATTAATTAGACAATTTGATTCAGCTTAAAGAGGTCCTCCAGCAATTAACAGGCTTAGAACTATCTCACTTAACCCTTTTACCACCAGAGATCCTTCTTAACACATTGGATGCGGGAGACGTATCGGAATGCCATGGCAAGGGAGCGCGGCAGGCCCCTGTCCGCTCTCCAGCCAGGCGGCCGCCGCACTGAGGGATATGAGCTATATCCCACTAGACTCATGCAGTGCTGCCAAAGGCAAATGTAGCGCGACATTAGCGATATTTGCTCAGTTTTAGCGAATGTCTATGGTAGCGCTGCGGATTAACCCCGCGAGCTACGAACCTTGTTCTGGTGTCATTTTGAAGCTATTTTCTTCTAGTTTTTGGCTGATTTTTTTTTTTTTTTTTTTTTTACATTTAATTTGAAATTACATGAAATTACATGAAATTACATTTAATTTCATTCAGAAACTTGCCCAATCATTCAGAGTGCCTGAATGAGCCCTAATATAGCGGAAATATGCCCGCAGCGTAAGTTTTTAAGCTGCACAAAATGGTCTAAATATAGCTACAATAAAAATTAATATGAAGCCGTCGGTACAGAAGGGGTTAATAAAACTTGAACACCTATGCTACCAGTATTGACACTCACCTCGCTTCCTCCGATAAAGACCAAAGAAATAAGGTATAACCCCCACCAAGGGCCAATTGCGAGGCCCAGGTATTTCATCTAGTGATTTTAGGGGTGGTTGTTGCACTGTTGTTGTTGCAGTTGTTGAGGAAGACAGGATCCGGACTATTAGGGGTGTCAGTGAAGCCTCAGCCCTCACACCTGATGCCAAAACTCGACTCATAACTCCTGGCATGGTTATCTGTGGGAGAGAAAACAATCTTAATTTTCGCTGGTGATGGCTTTAAGGGGACATATTATATTCATTTATATATTAATTAATTCATATATATATATATATATATATATATATATATATATATATATATATATATATACAGTAAACCCTCGCTATCTCGGACCTCTAGAAGTCGGAAACCCGCACTACTCGGACTGGCATCGGCCTCTCGGAAAGTTCGCCGTATATCTCGGAAAATTCCGAGATGTAAGGGGAAAACTCCGAGGGCCCACATGGTCTGTCGGACAGGTGTCATATATCTCGGAAAATTCCGAGATCTAAGGGAAAATTCCGAGATCTAAGGCTACAGTGAGGTGGAGAAGGACAGTGAAATGGAGAAGGAAATTGATATTTATAATATATGTCTGCTGGATACTGTACAGGTACTGTAATTTATCTTGAATCTACGTTGTTAGTGATAGGGAAGTCTCCGTTTTCTCAGGTGGCTCGGACTCCCTCTTCCAATTCGGAAATTTTCCTCTCTTAAGTCGGACATAAGTCGGACTTCGGACATCTCGGATTTTCGGTCATCTCGGACTGGGTCTCCCCCCCAATTAGTCCGAGATAGCGAGGGTTTACTGTATACAGGTACAGTATATATATATATAGGGTGGAGTTGTGATAATAGCTTGAATGGTGGGACTATTCAATGGGTGCTTTGTGGTGTCAATGGTACAGTCGTCAGGATTAATTTGTTTCAGTTTCCCTGGACTCAGGCGTTAGTAGCACTGCACGATGGAGAGGTATCCCCTCCAACTCCTCTCCGTGTTGTTCCCATACCCCCACCGAAACCCTCCCATTTTCTCTCCGAGCCCAGAACTACACCCACCCTCCCTTCTCTCGCTCTCACCCAGTTAAGGGCTACTTCTGGAACTCACCAATTGCATGTATTCCGAACACCTAATGAAGGAATGCAATGTATCATAGGCAGTCAAGTATTAGCTTTACTAAATTTGAAAGAAAGAAACAGAGAGAGATAGAGATAGAGAGGGAGATAGACAGCGGGGGGGGGGGGGGGGGGGGGATATTCACCGAAAACCTTGCATATAATTAAGAGTGATTTATACCAATACATTTACCATTGACCCCTAAAAGGTTCATACCGATGTACTGATGGTTTAGTACTGTATCATACTTTAATATAGCTGCCAAACTAACCCACGTGAAGTTGTATTTAATTTGTATTTAATTTTAATTATTCATTGTAATGGCTCAGCCTGGGCTACGTAACAAGCTTGAGACAACGATGACCGTCTGTGTCATTTCCACCATAAGTCTCTTCCATCAATGAACACACAAAGTAAACCATTCAAGTATTTTGAATCATTTATTTTTATACAATTAATAAATACTAATATCACTACTTACTAGCACCGTATACAAGAACAACAAATTTGCTTAATAATATTCACCACAAATCTCTCTGCTTCCAGACAGATCAGGACTCATTAAGTGTAAACAGCCAATTTGCCAATAAATGCTATGAATTATTGCCAAGAATGTGCCCAGTGAGTCGGCCATGTGACTTCATTACGCTAACTCAACGCTCATCCTCTTAACGGAGCTATCTACCCAATCATTAGGTCATATTGTTTTCCTAATTGGCCATAATGTAAAACTACTGTATATAAACGGGACACGAACTACCCTCGGGCAAAGTACTGGGGTTTTCGAAAAGAGGTTCCAGGCTTGAAAATATTACTTGACATAAACAGGCTTAATAATCCTGAAGGGTTGATAACCAATATACTGTACTGTATATGCACTATTTTAATTAACTACCCCTCGGGTGCTCTTACGTTCATCTATTCATTAGGGAGGGTCTTATTTTAAAGTTCCCATGCCCTCAACACTTACGCTCCATTAGGGAAGGACTTATTAATTTTGTCACCTTACCCTTAACCCTTCCGACCCGGGCTGCCTTACAAAAGGAAGGTCGTATCCGGGCGATCTGGCCGAAAAACGTCTAGGCCTAGGCTACCGTATCTTTGTTATTTTAACTGCTAGAAATTTCCCACGCATCCCTAAACGTAGTGCGGTTTCCAATCTGTAGACTGGCATTGAGTAGAGCTCTTTAAGTCAACTGGTTCAGTTGTGATGACGATTTCCGTGGAGCGAATATTGACAATATCGGAGCTTTTCAGACACTAATTTCGTCATATCATACAACATTGATTCGACGCCTCCTTCTTGTTTTCGGAGGTGCGGTGACGCAATGACCGGCTTTGTTTACATGCGTCGGACACACGGCGTTCAGACCAAGCTTAATAGGCTTTCAAGCTTACAGCCTGTTATAAGGACAGCCGGGCTGATAGGGTTAACACCTTGCCATAAGATTACTCTATTTGATCAGGTATCTTGTTTTGTAACCAAGTTAATTCACTATGGCTATGTAGCAATATGGATTGAAAAATAGCAAATTGCGTTAAATACTCCCTGAGTAATGGCAAGACGTAAGGTATCTACTCCACATAATACTATTGGAAGCTTCACGCCTATTCAAGCTTATTCTCTTGAGATAACTTTCAAGATCATTTGAATTCACACCTGTTAAGAATATTTGCTAAATAACTATATAACGCCCATTTATTAAATACCAGATCAATAACAAGTTATAATATTGAACTGATCAATAATTCCTCTACTAAAATACCACTCTGTATAACAGTTTCGTGTATAACCAAATAATCTCATTATACCTAAAATATAATCATACAAGTGAGTATTTCTACCACTCATACCTGCTGGTATATCCATATCATTATACAGTTAACCCTACTAGTGACGGCAGTAATTAGCAGCTTCAGGTTAGGTTTTGTTTAGTTCATATGTGCAGGAGATGGTGGTCGAGAGATGTGTGTGAAATATTGCATTCCTTCATTAGGTGTTCAGAATAATTTAATCGGTGAGGTCCCAGAAGTAGCTCCTAGCTGGGTGAGAGCGAGAGAAGGGAGGGTGGGTGTAGTTCCGGGGTCGGAGAGAAAATGGGAGGGTTTAGGTGGGGGTATGGGAACAACAGGAGGAGGTGGAGGGGATACCTCTCCACCGTGCAGTGCTACTAACAGGGAAAATTAAACAAATTAATCCTGACGACTGTACCACTAGACTGGAGGAGTGCATGTACAGTAAACCCTCGTTATCTCGGACTAATTGGGGGACGACCATTTCTGAGAAGTCCGAAGTCTGACTTGTGTCTGATTTAAGAGAGGTAAAATGTCCGAATTGGAAGGGGAAATTCTGGCCACCATAGAAAACGGAGACTACCCTATTACTAACAACGTAGAATCAAGATGAATTATACAGCAATGAGCAGACACAGTCTATTATATGGTATACGGTATACAGCAGAAACAGTATACAGTACGGTACATGTAAATTTATAGTCAATAGGGTATATTATATGGTACCGGTACATAGACAATATGTTTAGTGAACAGTACAGTGTCCAGTACTATACTGTAATGTACTGAACAGGAATACTCACTCTCCCATAAGAAGCACTGGAAACAGGTCCCTTCTTCACTCCTTTCCTTGTGATGTGTACTGCAGGTTTGTATGTAGTCTTGCTGTACTTCTTGATGATTGTTTTGCCCCCCTCCCCCAACACTTCACTGCCCTTTCTACCCCTCACTCCCCTTCACCACCTCACTGTCCTCCTCCATCTCGTGATACGCCTGGATGTTTGTAGGAAGGGACCGCCATTATATTCCTGTTTCAGCTTCATTGTAGAGCTGGAACAACTCCAAAATGTTCGTCTGTCATATAATCTTTTCAAGGTGCTGAGTGAACGGACTGATTGTTGCTGTGTCGGCACTCAAGATTTCGCCACAAAAACTCCGGTTAGCCAGACCATGGCGTTTCCTAAATCGCCACAACCAACTTTCGTTACACTTGAAATTTGGGTGATCAAGATGGCGTGCAAACTTCTCCGTGGCATGCTGTATCTCAATCCCTCGAATTGGCACTCCTTCTGCTCATAGCTGCTGGTACCACTTAATCACTGCTGTGTCTATATCCTGGAAGGGCAACTTAGCTTTTCTGAATATCTTGGAAGCGGACGGGCCATGCTCTCGGATCTTCTCCTTGCCTTGGATAAAGTCGTACACTGTTGACTTCCCGAGCTGGTATTTATCCTGCAAGGCTTTAGCTTTCATACCACATTCCAGGTCCTTAACCCATGGGATCCGGGGGGCCTCATATGAATTTTGGTTTAGTCAAACTTCATAATTCAGTGGCTACTGATTGAGACCACCTAGAGCAGTCAATGTTTTTGCAAATTGTAGAACTTTTTGTTGTCTGTAGAATGCCGTAGAGATGACGTCGCTACAACACGTGGTTGCCGAGTTCTGATGATTATAGCGGTGAATTTTAGCCGCGCATTTTGCCTCATATGAGGCATCCCGGATTCCGAGGGTTAAGCATCTGCAGCTTTGTCTCCAGGGATACGGATGTTACCTGATGCATCTCTTTACCCTTGTGAGGCATTATGGCTGAATAACCGATCTGATACGCACAACAACAATAGGCGGACTGAGGCTGATACACGCCGCGCGGGAGACGAGGGTGAGGCAGGGAAAAAAAGGGGGAGGGGGCGGAGGACACGGGGTGGGGGGTGCATGAGAGGGATGTGGTTGCTATAGAAACTCGCCGCGTTGGGTGTTCGCGGCTTGGGCATGACGCCACGGCCATCTCGGAAATTTCCAGATAGGTTCCGAGTTGTGCGGGGACCTGTCCGACAGGTGACAGGTCACATGGGCCCTCGGAGTTTTACCCCTTAGAACTCGGAATATCTGAGACCTATTGACACCTGTCCGACAAGCCATGGTGGTCCCTCGGATTTGTATCGTTGAACTCAGATATTTGCCAAGATCTACGGCGAACTGTCTGAGAGGCCGATGCCATTCCGAGAAGTACGGGATTCCGAGTAAATAAGAGTCCGAATTACCGAGGGTTTACTGTATTGTGCCGTTGTACAAGGGGAAGGGAGTGTGCCGTTGTACAAGGGGAAGGGAGACCGGCAGGAATGTTCAAGTTATAGAGGTATTAGTTTGTTATCAGTTGTTGAAAAGCTGTACCGGTATGGCAGGGTGTTGATAGAGAGGATAATATAGGGTACAGAAGGTGCAATAGAAGAAAAGTAATGCAATTTTAGGAGGGGAAGAGGGTGAATGGATCATATTTTTGCAGTAAGACAGCTATGGGAGAAGTAGCCTATTTAGAGAAGCATAAGGAGATATTTTGGGCTTTTATGGATTTGGAAAAAGCATATGATCGTATGAACGATTTTGGATGTCTTAACTGGCTAAATGCTAATATTTTTTAATATTTTGGTCCTTTTCAAGGTGCTTCTTAGGTTCGTTGTAAGTTGGTAATTGGTTCAATTAAAAGCCTATACATATAGCTACTATATGATAAGCATGTCATCTCTGCCGCTATTGGCATATGGACAATATAGCTAAGACTTGACTACTGTATGCCTATTGCAACTGGGGAGAGGCTAATTTTTATAGAATTCGGTCATTTATGAGCAGGTTCCTAGGATCGTTGCAAGTTGGTAATACGTTCAATCAAAAGCATATACATATAGCTACTATAGGACATATATCTTATCTCTGCCGCAGCGGCCGCTATAAGCATAACAACGATTTGGGATGTGTTAACTTGGTAAATGACATTAACGCTTGGATCGGGAACTGGTAAACGGGAAACAGCAACCAACTTACACCAGTGAGAGCCGAGCATTCTCTGCCATACCCATAGCTTACTCTGACTGTTCCTTTGATTTAATTTTTGAAACTACCACTAATTATTTCTCAATATTTGAAGGCTATCATAGAATATGGATGTTGCAAAGATCAGATTAATATTTGTTTCAACCTCCGGAAATACATTTTATGTGCACTATATAAAGCACTGTAAAAAAAAAAAAAAAAAAAAAAAAATCCTCCCTATAACTCTCCCTATTGACGGCAGTGGAAATCTTATTAACCCTCCGGGCCCGGGCTAGTCCTCCTAATGACAGTGCGGGGTACCCGGGCGATCTGGCCGAAAAACGTCTAGGCCTAGGCTACCGTATTTTTTTTTATATTTTAACTGCTAGAAATTTCCCACGCATCTATAAACGTAGTGCGGTTTTCAATCTGTAGACTGGTGTTGAGTAGAGCTCTGTGAGTCAACTGGTTCAGTTGTGATGACGATTTCAGTGGAGCGAATTTTACCGCGATGTTGACAATATCGGAGCTTTTTAGACACTAATTTCGTCTGACGTCACAACAATAACATTGATCTGACGTCTCCTTATTGTTTTCGGAGGTGCGGTGATGCAACGATCGGCTTTGTTTACATACGTCGGACGCACAGCGTTCAGACCAAGCTGAATAGGCTTTCAAGCTTACGGATTTTAACATGCTGCCCGGGTTCCTGCCCATCTGCCGCGGTGTCATTTTAACATGCTACCCGGGCTGGAAGGGTTAAGCTCCTTACTAGCAAAATAGATGCTGATTTCAATAGGTCATGGGGGGGGGGGAGTGCTGGGATGAGGGAGGGGCTTTGCCCATCCTGTAGCCTATCCCAAGACAAAACAAAAATGTATATTTACTCTGAAAATGACTTACATCTGAGTGTTTGAAGATCGTTGAATAATGGGCGAAATAACATTTTCCGGGGATTGTAACTAATTTCAACTAGGCTACTGTATAATGATATAAACTACTTAAAACCAAAAAGAAAAGCCATGGGAAAATTAGTGGTAGTTTCGGTAATATTTTCCCGGCTTCTCTTCCGTGGATTGACTCTAAGGTTGGCAGACTGGGAGCCAAAGCGTCACATTTTACCGTTGCCCCTCAGTTTTCCCGGTAGGCTACTTATAACCGAAACTACCACAAATTATTTCTCATTAGTTGAAGGCTATTATAGAATAAGGATGTTGCAAAGATCATATTAAAATGTGTTTCAACCTCCGGAGATACATTTTATGTGCACTACATAAAGTACTGTAAAAACAAAAAACTCTCCCTATAGATGGCAGTGCAACTCTTATTAACCCTTGTCTAGCGGGGTGTTTTGGGCTCATTTGGGCATATTCAGGCCCTCCTGCATGATAAATCAAGCATCTGCATGAAAACAAAAATATTTAGCAAAAAACTAGGCACTAAAAGCTTCAAAATGAGACCAGAATGAGCTACGTAGAACTCGTGGGGAAAAATGTTATTTTAATACCACAAATTTTCCGAGTGTTTGTTATAAACAAAATTGGTAATTTGCATCAATATATAGTGTTTGTAATTAATTAGAAATCTCGGGAAAACCTATTTTCCCCATTAGGCCTATCGATCGATCGATCGATGTTGAGACACGCTCGCTCCCCGATAGTGATTTGAAAAGACATTAGCCTAGCCTAACCTAACAACCTTACCTAACCTAACCTAGTATTATGGGTGGGGGCTGCCGCCCCCACACCCCCGCTGGTTGAGTACTAATCCCTTAATAAAAAAAATAAAAAAAATGCCTGTCGATTATACGAAGGTGAAAGAAAAGTCGATGAAGTCTATGGTGTTTACTCTGCAATCTTCAGCTTGATTGTACATTGATAACGGGGAAAGTACCGTATTGACAACCTTGTTACGAAAATTAAATTTTAGTACCATACTTTTACATTAGGTTTTTCCGGGGGTTTAACACATTTTCATATGATCTTTAGAGCTATCGATGACTGAAAGTACCGTATTGACAACCTTGTTACGAAAAAGACATTTTAGTATCATACTTTTTTATTAGGTTTTGCCGAGGGTTAAAACAAATTTTCTTATGAACTATAGAGCATATAGATTCAATATTTATCTTCAAATATATCAAAAAAATTTGTGGTATTAAAATAACATTGAACCCACTCGTGGTTCTCTTGCAGTGATGCCACGAACATGGGAGTTTAGCATATATCGGTATATTTTTCCCAGCTATGCTCACTACTGGCTACACTGCCGGCCTCTCGAGAACACAGGGAACATGAGTTAACCCGGGAACTGCGGGAAGACTCTTAAGAGTTCCCCCGGCGGACTGCGGGAAGACTCTTAAGAGTCAGAGAAAAAAAAAAATCAACTTTAAACATCGAAAAAAAAAAATATTATTATTTTTTTTTTTTGGGGCCCCTGGGCCATGCAAAATATCACTCCTCTACCTCCCCTCCTTCCCCACTTTCCTCCCCTCCTTCAGTTATCACCTATTTTCCCTGTTATTCCCTTATTCTGAGGTATATTTTCGTGCTAACATTAGCGAGTTGCAAGCAGGGCATTGTCATCTCTGTTAGCAAGCGAGTGCAAGAGAGAGAGAGAGAGTACCGATCGACTGTGTCTCAGTGGCCTTGGGGGAAATTGGCGGGAAAGCAGGTTGCCTCACCCATACATTATATAACTCGCGGCCTATATCTCCGATTTTGACCATCCAAATGCTGTTTTCACTCGTTTTATTGTTGTTTCAGGTTAATACCTTTATAATCAACACATAATAGGCACGTATGGATAAGTATTAATGCTATTTATGGTAAATGAATATTTTAGTGATGGAAACAGCTCAAATACGTCAGCACAGGGGGACGTTTCTAATTACCCCCATGCGCACTTCTTAGGTTAATGGGCGGCGGTAAGCCCTGGGAGTCGGCTGTCTGGCCCGCTGTGCTCCCGGCTATTTGAACTCGATTTTAACCCTTTAAAAGCCTTAATAATGCTCCTAACTTGCTGCAAATTGGTGCACGACTTAAGTCGAGCGCCGCCAATAAGGGGTTAAGCCCCCTACTGTTAAAATAGATGCTGATTTCAATAAGTCATGGGGGGATGAGGGGGGGCAAAGCCCCCCCCACAACCCATCCTGTATCCAAAGGCAAAACAAAATGTATATTTACTCTGTAAATGACTTACATCTGAGTGTTTTAAGATCTTTCGATAATGGGAGAAATAACATTTTCCGGGGATTGTAACTAATATCAACTATTGTATAATGATGAAAATTACCTAAAGCCAAAAAGAAAAACCATGGGAAAATTAGTGGTAGTTTCGGTTATATTTTCCTTTTTCCCTTCATAATTGCTGAGGGGCACAGGGCGTTGGGTGGGGCTTTGGTTTCCCAGGCATTTCCGCACCCTCCTCAGCTCCCCGCCTTGGAGTGGCTTCGGTCACCTGGGCTTTATTAGTGGTAAGCAGGGAGGGGTCTGTGGGGGCACTCAGTTATGGCCTTGGAATTGCTCAGGGCCTTGGGGCTGTTCGGCCAGGCAGCTTGGGCAACAACAACTACATGAATACTAGGTTAGGTTAGGTTAGATTAGGGTAAAATAGACGGGAACATGATGGGAAAGGTCCGACACCACTACGTGTAATGTAAACAAAGATGGCGGTACGCCCGCTCACTACATCCTACCCAATTTTTTCGCATAGCTTTAAGCTTCCGGAACTTAATGGGAATAAATACGATGATTTCTTATTTTAACTTACGTCCGCCGCCGCACTCGTGTTATTGTTGTGAACCTCTCAGCCCTCTCACTGCCACTCATTGCCAGAGTAAGGGATGTCCCATAATACTGTGTTTTTTGCACTGTTACCCAACAGCGGGGGTGTGGGGGCAGCAGCCCCCACCCATAATACTAGGATAGGTTAGGTAAGGTTGTTAGGTTAGGCTAATGTCTTTTTTACGCTTTTAACCCCTCATTTTCCCTGAACTTCATTGCCCTCCCCACTAGTAGGGGTCGTGTTTTTAGATTGTTGGATAATGGGTAAATACTCATTTCAGCTCCTCTCCAATATAAAACAACATTACCTCTGAAGGAAAAATTCAAAAAAATAAAATAAAACTTACTGAAATCGCTGTCGGTCCAATAAGTCAGGTTTACCTTTGCAATTTGGGAAAACCCCAGCCAACTTTCGAAATTAAGTGACTATCTTTTTCGTTTATTAAATTTTGCAAAAACCGAGCCAACTTTTGACGAAACTTGGCTCGGGTTTTTGAAATAACAGGATTTAGGCTATGCCTTTGAAAATCATTAAAACCCGAGCCAAGTTTTGATACAAAACGCTATAGGCTAGGCCTATTATTGTATTTTTACGCTTTTAACCCCTCATTTTCCCTGAACTTCACAGCCCTCCCCACAAGTGGGGGGTGTCTTTTAACCCTTCCAGCCCGGGTGTCCTTTTAAAAGGACACCGCGGCAGATGGGCAGAAGCCCGGGTGTCCGTTTAATAGGCAGTAAGCTTGAAAGCATATTCAGCTTGGTCTGAACGCCGTGCGTCCGACGCATGTAAACAAAGCCGATCGTTGCGTCACCGCACCTCTTTGAAAACAAGAAGGAGACGTCGGATCAATGTTATTGTTGTGACGTCAGACGAAATTAGTGTCTGAAAAGCTCCGATATTGTCAACATCGCGGAAAAATTCACTCCACGGAAATAGTCATCACAACTGAACCAGTTGACTTAGAGAGCTCTACTCAACGCCAGTCTACAGATTGGAAACCGCACTACGTTTATAGATGAGTGGGAAATTTCTAGCAGTTAAAATAAACAAAAATACGGTAGCCTAGGCCTAGACGTTTTTCGGCCAGATCGCCCGGGTAGCCCACACTGTCCTTTGGAGGACCAGCCCGGGTGGGAAGGGTTAAGATTGTTGGATAATGGGTAAATACTCATTTCAGCATAAAACAACACCATAGGCCTATCTGAAGGAAAAAAAAAAAAAAAAAAAAAAAAAATTACTGAAATCGCTGTCGGTCCAAAAAGTCAGGTTTACCCTAATTCCTAACCGCGATTATTTATGTTAACTTTTACTCACGGACTGATCAGCTGAGCTCAGGCTTGCACAACAGGTCGTTTACTTTACTCACCGTGTTTTAAACTGTAGCCTAGCTTGAACTAATGATACACCACGTAAATTAATCAAGTTTCACAATGAGAACACTCAAATATAGGCTACAGTAACTTCCAACTCGGTAATGAAGCACATAACACTTACAGGCAGTCAGTGTTGTTGTTGTTGTTGTTGTTTTTCCCCAAGCTGCCTGGCCGAACAGCCCCAAGGCTCCGAGCAAGGCCAAGGCCATAACTGAGCGCCCCCACAGAACCCTCCCTGCCGACCACAATAAAGCCTGGGTGGGGAGCTGAGGAGGGTGCGGAAACGCCCGGGAAACCAAAGCCCCACCCAGGGCCCTGTGCCCCTCAGCAATTATGAAGAGAAAGTTGAGGGGCAAAGGAAAAATGTGGCGCTTTGGCTTCCAATCTTGGTAGATTAGGAGGTCAATCCACGGAAGAGACGCCATCACTTGAGATCTAGAAAATATATAAGTAGGCCTAAAAGGAACAGTCAGAGTAAGCTATGGGTATGGCAGAGAATGCTCAGTTCTCACTCTGATAGACCAGCCCATCACCACATGACTAGAACCCAATCCTCTCAGCATCAGCTAGGAAAGGCCCTAGAAAACCGCCTTTGGCGGGGGGGGGGGGGATAGCTCCCCTATTTCAACCCCTTTCGGGGTTGGGCACCCGCCATGTGATGTGTATTAATGGGGTAATGAAGCACATAACACTTACAGGCAGTCAGTGTGGTGTGTATTAATGTTCTCGTTGAAATTGCAGCACTTGATCTTGCACACACACACACACACACACACACACACACACGAACCTCCTCTCCCACCACAGCCACAACAAACTCTAATGTCATGATGATTCTTCATGAAGCTGCCTAGCCCAGTGCCTACTTTAGTACTTTGCCTTCAATCAGCTGTGACCTTGAAACCAGTGAGGAAGAAATGCCGCATGTCGCCAGGCGAACATATGTCAATAAAACACATATTCTTACTTGGTAATCTTATAACAATGCAGAATCTGGAATAATTATCTTTACATTTCTACCTAACGCTAGGAGGTAATGTTGAACTATCTTGATTCCTGATAGAGTGAAATATGTCATCTAAATAATAAATAAAGCAAGGAGTAAATGTCGTCAGTCGCCACCCATCCGCCCCTCTGCCCTGCCATGAGTCGGTACAGTTGCCCAAATAAGTTATGTCCCAGAAACAAGTAGGCCTATATTTCGAGCAATAATTGGTAACAGCATTATCTAAGCATTAATTCATCGTTTCGAATGAGATATACACCTTCCTACATTAAACAGTATATTCTTCCCCTTGTCCAATATTCACTCTGTAACATCTCTCCTCTTTTCACTCACCTAGACTTCGCAGTATAGTTGATTATATTTCAACTGGCGGTAAATTGAATCCCTTAGCAGCTAATTTATAGATACTTGATGGAAAATTGTGAAACTGCTATGTCTCTGCATCATAATAAGACCAAGTTTATATAATTAGCACCATATTGCACTACAAAATCTTCCAAATAACTGACAAATCTTGATGGGAACTTTTCAATTTACCGCCAGTTGAAAAGAAACAGACTATAATCCCCCCCCCCCCCCCTTCCTATCGTTTTCCATTTGTTTGCAATATTATCTAAGCTGAAATGGTTTCAATTTCAAGTGCTCAGATTACATGCTGCTCAGACATTCAGGCACAATGGGAAATCCAATAGTTAACTCCCTCTTCACCGGCGCCGTCTTTTCGATAATATTGTAGGCTTGTAGCTATTTGTAGACGACTTTGTGCAGTTTAAGAAGGATCTGTGGTAGTAAAAAGGGTTAAGCGAGATACTTCGAACCTTTTAATTGCTGGAGGCCCTTTTTAAATTGCACAAAAATGGTCTAAAAGTAGCCAGAATAGAGTTAAAAAGACGTCTCCGGTACAAAAGGGGTTAGACCACAGGTGCTTAAGGGGGGGGGGGGGGGGGGGGGGGGTCGGTCTCTCTCTCTCTCTCTCTCTCTCTCTCTGGGTTGTATCGATTCAGCCCCATTCAGACTAGTTATAAGATGTTTATCCCCATCCAGGTGTCGATTTTTTCAAGGCGAGCGGTAGCGAGCCAGCATATTTAAAAAAACAAATTTGACAGCAGGCTAAATTTGTAAATTTTTCAATAGAAAAATATCTGTGGCGAAGCCGCATTTCTCCGTACAATGCTGGCTCGCTATTGCTCGCCAGGAAGAAATTTACACCTGGATAAACGTCTTGAAACAGTAGGCTGAATGGATACAACCCACAGAAAGAGAGAAAAGGAGAGAACAAATGCAGGTCACCCCCCTTAAGATCTCTTATATACCGAAATTCAGATGTTCCTTAAGGCCCATTGTGTAGAAATACTGTGGGAATGGCCACAAATGGGAACCGTTATCGTTGCCGGGAATGGGAAGGAATCTGGGTGGGAAGTGGAATAAGAGGAAAAAGTCTAAGATGTTATTGTTATGTGAGATGTGATGGTGGGGTCGAGTGGGGGGTTTCTTATTTTTAAGGGGAGATCTCCACTTGAGGGATTGTTTTCTTGACCCCTTTCTCCCTCATGGTTAGCCCCATTGATTTTGATATTATAAGACGTTCGCCCCATTAGTTAACCGATTTTAAGAACTTTCGCCCCATTTCTGTAAATTTTAACTTTTCGTGCCATTTAGGTGTCGATGTTTTCCTGGCGAGCGATAGCGAGCCTGTAATTTAAGAGTGACCGGCCTTCGGCCGGGACATTTTCTACCGAAAAATGTACAAATTTATCTTGAAAGGGGGTCTAGGGGCTGTAATGTTAAGCTTGATGGAGGTCTAGCGAACTAACTAAAAACCTCCCCTTAAGCGGATATGGTTTCAATATGTATAAAACACACACGTCCACACATACATACACTGTCACACACATACCCACATGTATTCACTGTCACACACATACCCACATCCATACACTGGCACACACACCCACACTGTCACACACACACACACACATTATATATAATTATTGAAAATACAGTACAGGAAAGCCGCCATTTAGGCTGTGAGACTGTAACCACGTTTTCTGTGGACAAAACGGTCTTTAAACTTGTATGTATGTATGTGTGTACAGTATATATGTATGTATGTAATGTATGTAGGTGTAGGAGTCTAGGTACTTGCTCACACTGCAGTATATTGCTCAAAGGTAAGTCTGTAGCACCTCAATGACACTAACTACACTCGGGTTTCTTGAAATTGAATCCCTTACCAGCTAATTTCTCGATACTAATGACACAATACGAAACTACTATGTTTCTGCATCATATTAAGACCAAGTTGATATCACCATATTGCATTACACAATCTTCAAAATAACTTAAGAAATCTTGATGGGAACTTTGCAATTTACCGCCAGTGGACAAGACACAGACTCTAAACATCGCCAACTAAACTAACAAAAGAAATTACTCGCAAACACATACAGAGGAACAATATGAACACCAAGACTCACATAACTCTCTCTCTCTCTCTCTCTCTCTCTCTCTCTCTCTCTCTCAAGACTTTTTCCTCCCCGTCAAATGTGTCCTATAAGTGTCTCCGATGTTCAAGAGGGCGTGGTCACTTCCCGAGGTTATTGCTGCCATGGTGGTGGTGGTGATAGTGGTGGTGATGATGATGGTGGTGATGATATAAGTAATAAATATATAAATAGACAACAATATAACCACTTAACCCCATAACATTCGTGGACCTCTTCTGTTATTCTTTCTACCATGACAACCATTAGGATTTATGCATTTGTGTAATTTGGTGTACAGTCGCGCTAATAAGTGATGTCTCGGCACCAAGTATGTTTTGATCAATAATTGGTATCAGTAATATCTAAGCTTCAGTTCTTCATATCAAGTGAAAATGTATACAAACATGTTCCTACACTTACCTACCCTATTCAACATCTGACAGACATTAATACAGCACGGAGTAAGCCAAACGTAATGACAGCTGGGCCATGACTTATTAGCGCGACCGTACAGTTACTATAGTCCGTTCATTCTAGGTTGGGCAGGGATCCTAACCTCTAACCTCTCATAACTCCAAAAGAACTAGAGTAACCCAGCTAATATTTCTACCAAATAGGAAGACTTGGCTAGGGAATATGTGTATAAATTGACGGCTCATTTGCTCAAGCCCTTTTTAAGTTACCGAGGTTAGAGGTTATGATTTCTGCCCAACCTAAAATGAACGGACTATAGTATACTAGCAGGGGTACCCGGCGTTGCCCGGGTTTAAATAAATTCTACTACCATAATCACCATCATCAATCACTACTACCACAATCATCACAATACTACTACTACCATAATCACCGGCCTCGACCTCCCTGTGCCTCATTAAACGGCGACCTCGATTTCGGCCGCTAAATGACCTCCGATTTTGGATCTGACCTCATCCGTACCCCCATTTTGGGGAGCTGCGAACAACTTTCGTTCCATACACCTTTTCGATCGGAGGCCTCCTTCTGCCCCAAACGGCCATTTTTTTCGATTTTTTTTTTTCGCTCCCGTATACTACATAAGTTCTGCCGAAAATTTTATTAAACAAAAGTGTCTCTGATTTCCACTAAACTCGCCTAAACCATTTCCAAAGGCTGGGCTTTCCAACGGTGCCCCACACTCCCACCTGGCACCAAAACTGTGGGAGGAGTTTAGTAAGAAAGGTCGGGTAACTGACAAACAGACAAACATTGACCTTTATTTATTAAGATATGGTTGTAGTATTTACCCCTCCTGTACAGTCGCGCTAATAAGTGATGTCTCGGCACCACGTATGTTTGTTTTCATCAATATCTAAGCTTCATTTTTTCATATCGAGTGAAATATACTAACATGTTCCTACACTTACCCACCCTATTCAACATCTGACAGACATTAATACAGCACAGAGCAAGCCAAACGTAATGACTTGTTAGCGCGACCGTACCGGCGACGTCATTCTGAGTGCCTGGTACCACTACTCATGGCAGGTCAGAGGGTCCGATGAGAGTTACGTGACGACTGACCACATTATCTACTCCTTGCGCTATATGGATGCCATACTTCACACTATCAGGAGTCAGTATAGTTCACCAGGTCAGGTGAAGGTATTGAGGGATACGCTTTTAAAACGGCACCTCGTAGCTATTTTCTACTTTTCCTATTTTTTCTGAAGAGTGTGAAGAGGGGAGAAGGCCCAGAAGGGGTGTTGGAGAGAGAGGAAGCGGTTGGAGTGGCTTTATGTGTGTTATTAGACTGTATACGTCGTCGAGGTTTCCTCGACTGGGTGCGAGCATGTGAAACACTCTAGGACGTACTACCACACCCATTAAATGTCCGCCTTGACTGGGATCTAGCTCAGGTCAAGCAGATTCACCACTCGACAGCCCCAGCTCCTCATTACCTCATTAGCGTTAGGCAGAATTGAAAAGCTAATTATTCCCATATTCTGTATAGCTATAAAAGTACCAGGTAATAATATGAGTTTCATCGACATACAGTATGTTCGTCTAGCGACATACGGCATCTTGTCTCCACTGCACTCTATCAGTTAACACTCAAGGTTAAATTGCAGCGATTGTAGGCAGCCAGTGTTGCCAACTTAGCTATTTTTCCGCTAGATCTAGAGGTATTTACATCGATCTAGCGGCAATTATTTACATCTAGCGGCCATTCCAACACCTTCCTCTATCTACAACACCTCTTCTCTGCTATCTACACTCTCCCAGCCGTATGGTCCTAGTGTACTGTCTGATGGCGTAATGGGATTCCAAATGTAAGACCTAATTCCTAACGATATCCTGTAGATTTCAGATATTTGAGTGGTATTCTAGTGAGTGTGGCATTATTCAACATATTTCGAGCGTTTATTTACTCTCTAGCGATAGGGTGGGTGGGTGGGTGGGTGGGTGGGTGGGTGGGTGGTGGGTGGGTGTGTGTGTGTGTGTGTGTGTGTGTGTGTGTGTGTGTGTGTGCAAGATCAATCGCATCAAATATCAACAAGAACTTTAATTACACATCACAGTGACTGCTTGTAAGTGCTACGTGTTTCATTACCAAGTCTTAACCCAAGGACCACTTTCTTGTCTTGTGTTTTAGTTAAAGAGGGAGTTGGTCGCTTTTTCTGGACCCCCTTATCCCTAATGGCAGGATAGGCGGGGGGGGGGGGGGGGAGAGAGATGCTTATACGCCAGTTATATTGGTTATCCACTACATTATTTTAGTCTCTCTCGCACTCACTCACTCTCTCTCTCACTCACTCTCACTCTCTCTCTCTCTCTCATACACACGAAATCCTCAAATATCCTCCCATTAATCACACATCCCCATATTGTCCCTCACTCACACACACTCTCTCTCACACAAATACACAATCCAGAATTCCTCCCATTTAAAACACACACCAAATTACACACGCACACATATACACTCTCTCTCTCTCCCATTATTCACCTCTCCATATTTTTCCCCTCAGTAATGCTAAACCCGTCAAACTCTCTGCAACAAGCCAGCATGCCACAACACACACACACACACACATTTAGGCCTCTATAAGCCACAGTGACAGACGGGTGAATCTTGTTTTGACGGGGGAATAGGGGTGTGTGTGTGTGTGTGTGTGTGTGTGTGTGTGTGTGTGTGTGTGTGTGTGTGACCTAAGGTCACCTAAGGTTGTGTTCGCCGCTCATCTAGCGGCACCGAGGAGCGCGCCGCCACTCACCACCTCTCATCTGTCACACACACACACACACCACTCTCTGCACACACACACACACACACACGTATGTACAGTTTTACGAGCTCATCTACACATACCCACACGCACATACAATAGTGTGCCTTCCTCCGAGATTACACATTACCTCGCTGAAACATACTTACACGATACATAAAAGCTATAAGTATGGAATAACATGCCTTCCACACACACACACACACTCTACCTCACACATACACATACACACACACACACACACACACACACACACTCACGCACACACACACACAAAGACTCACTCACTAACTCTCTCTCTCACACAAAGACACACACACTCACGCGCACACACATAAACACACGGTATTAACACACGAGAGAGAGAGAGATCATTATTTTATTTTCATAGGCCTGCATCGTCGCGCAAAACCGATTCGCTTAACAATGAAAATACAAATAATATATATCGTTCCCACACACACACACACACACACACACACACACACACACACACACACACACACACACTTGATACTTATGGGGGAGCTAGTCGCTTTTTATGGACCCCTTCTCCCTCATGTATAGCCCCATTGCTTTTGATATTTTAAGACGTTCGCCCCATTAGTTTGGCGATTATAAGAACCTTCACCCCATTTGTCAATTTGAAGACCTTTCGTGCCATTTAGGTGTCGATTTTTTCCTGGCGAGCGATAGCGAGCCTGTAATTTAAGAGTAAGCGGCCTTCGGCCGGGACATTTTTCTACCGAAAAATGTACAAATATATCTTGAAAGGGGGTCTAGGTGGTATTCTTTTAAGGGGAGGTTTTTAGTTCGTTCCCTAGAATTCCATCAAGCTTAAAATTACACCCCCTAGACCCCCTTTCAAGATAAGTTTGTACATTTTTCGGTAGAAAAATGTCCCGGCCAAAGGCCGGTTCCTCTTAAATTACAGGCTCGCTATCGCTCGCCAGGATAAAATCGACACCTAAATGGCACGAAAGGTCTTCAAATTGACAGAAATGGGGCAAAAGTTCTTAAAATCACCAAGCTAATGGGGCGAACGTCTTAGAATATCAAAAGCAATGGGACTAAACACGAGATAAAAAGGGATCCAGAAAAAAATCCCTCCAGTGGAAATCTCCCCTTAAGCTTGATGGAGGTCTAGTGAGTAAACTCAAAATAAAATTAATAAAATAAATATATAGGCCAAAAAACAAACATTACCCCCTTAACCCCTTCTGTACCGGTGATGTACTTTTCATTATATGCTTGCTACTGTTAAGACTATTTTGTTCAGCATAGGAAACACGTCTACCCATTCAAAGACTACAGACCGACCGTCTCAATCAATCCATTTAGCTACCGTGTATCCTTCCTAAGCTTCATAAAAGCGTCCAAATGAAGCTGAAATCAAATAAAAATACGTCGCCGGTAGCGAAGGGGTTAAAATCCCATGTCCAAAGAGTCGCCCACGACTTCCTCCAATAAGAAAAGAATCCACGGAGACAACCCAGACACTTCCACATTTAAACGGACAGGCTGTGAAGGAAATTTACTATCGGGTGACATCTCATTTTTCCCACCCCTTACGATCAGTGTTGCCAATTTAGCTACTTTCCCGCTAGATCTAGAGGTATTTACTTCAACCTAGAGGCACATTTTACGTCTAGCGACATGTATTCTAGCGACATTCTATAGATTTGAGCTATTTTAGAGAAATAAGGTAAAAATTGTGGCATTTTTCTAGCGATTTTCGGTATTTATTTACTATCTAGCGGACTTGACTTGGTAACCCTGCTTACGACTGTGAGCCATGTGTCAGATATTATATTGAATGGGGTGGTGGAAGAGTACAAAGGAGTACAAAGGACATCAAGCAACAACAGCTCTAGTGACCCTTCTAGGCTGCTTGTCCTCCAAAACACTGAGGATCAAGTGTCCAAACAGTGGTTTAGAGTGGGTAAGGGAACATTGGAAAGGGAACTACTGCCCTGGAACTAATGTCCGTGGCAGGATTACGAAGTTAGTAGGGGACATATGGGTTAGTAACTGAGATAAAATAAAGTTATTCATTTACAAACGCAGTCAGTCGCGGGTTTGATGCGAGATATTTGTCTAGGCGGAGTTTAAATGAATCAACGGTGATGCAGTCTATAACATCTCGGGGAAGCCCATTCCATAAGTTGACAACTCGATTGAAGAAGAAATTTTTAGCTTCGTGTGAGTTAAAAGATTTACCAATAATTTTGCACCCGTTTCCCCGCGTGTAATTAGATTGGTCGATAGTGAAGTATTTAGTAACTACAGTTCATATTGTCGATGCCTTTGATGATTTTGAACACTTGAATTAAGTCGCCTCTTAATCTGCGCTGGGTTAAAGGAAATAGATTTAATTCTCTAAGACGCTCTTCGTATGGTTTGTTCTTTAGGCTAGGTATCATTTTGGTAACTCTACGTTGAACTCGTTCTAGCTTGTTTATATCTTTTTGGTAATAAGGGCACCAGGATTGAACGCAGTAGAAGAAGAAGAAGAAGCAGAAGCAGAAGCAGAAGAAGCAGAAGAAGCAGAAGCAGAAGAAGAAGAAGAAGAAGCAGAAGAAGAAGAAGAAGAAGCAGAAGAAGAAGAAGCAGAAGAAGAAGAAGAAGAAGCAGAAGAAGAAGCAGAAGCAGAAGCAGAAGCAGAAGAAGAAGCAGAAGAAGAAGAAGAAGAAGAAGAAAAAGAAAAAGAAAAAGAAGAAGAAGAAGAAGAAGACGAAGAGCTTGGAGAGAGGAGGAAAGGGAAAGGGAAGGATTAAAGAGAAATGTTAAGTCGTGAAATTAAGCCTATAATGCCTAATGTTGAAAGTATATCAACTGATAAGAACAACTAAAAGGGAAAACATCCTGGATATGTGCACAGGGTACATAGGGTACAAGCGAGCGACGATACCCCCTTATGTACGGGCGACCTCTTCCTAATTTTATTCTAGCTATATTTAGACGATTTTGTGCCGTTTAAGAAGGATCTGTGGTAGTAAAAAGGGTTAAGTGAGATAGTCCAAAGGCTGTTAATTGCTTGAGGCCCCTTCAGACTCATATGACGCAGAGGTTGCCAGATTAGCAATACGAAATAGAGTCCTCTCACTCTTTTAATTACCTCTCCAAAATTAGTTTTCTGCCCACATCTAACTCAAAGACAACTGCAGAGGTTGAAGTAACTAAACTAAAGGTTTATAAATACCCCTGATGGTAACAAAGGTTTTAAAGTATCCCCAATAGGCTCAACACAGCTAACTCAAAGACAACTGCAGAGGTTGAAGTAACTAAACTAAAGGTTTCTAAATACCCCTGATGGTAACAAAGGTTTTAAAGTATCCCCAATAGGCTCAACACAGCTAACTCAAAGACAACTGCAGAGGTTGAAGTAACTAAACTAAAGGTTTCTAAATACCCCTGATGGTAACAAAGGCTTTAAAGTATCCCTAATAGGCTCAACACAGCTAACTCAAAGACAACTGCAGAGGTTGCAGTAACTAAACTAAAGGTTTCTAAATACCCCTGATGGTAACAAAGGCTTTAAAGTATCCCCAATAGGCTCAACACAGCTAACTCAAAGACACTGCAGAGGTTGCAGTAACTAAACTAAAGGTTTCTAAATACCCCTGATGGTAACAAAGGCTTTAAAGTATCCCCAATAGGCTCAAAATCGCGTCATATGTCGGAGAGGGATAATTGTTTGAGGCCCTTAATAAACTGAATACTATCGTCTAATAGTAGCTACAATAAAATTAATAAGATGTCGCCGGTACAGAAGGGGTTAAGGGGAGGTATTTAGTTTGTTCCCTAGACCTCCATCAACCTTAAAATTACACCCCCTTGAGTCCCTTTCAAGATAAATTTGTACATTTTTCGGTAGAAAAATGTCCCGGCCGAAGGCCGGTTCCTCTTAAATTACAGGCTCGCTATCGCTCGCCAGGATAAAATAGACACCTGAATTGCACGAAAGGCCTTAATATGGGGTGAAAGTTATTAAAATCGCTAAACTAATGGGGCAAACGTTGGGGCAAACGTTTTATAATATCAAAAGCAATGGGGCTAAACATGAGGGAGAAAGGGGTCAAGAAAACAATCCCTCAAGTGGAGACCTCCCCTTAAAGAGGGAGGATCGTGTAGAGTGGAAAGAACGGCCGCCTCTGTCTCCGAGATCGAATCCCGGGAGGACCATAATATGCTTTCATCAATGTATTCAAGTACATTGAGGTTCGTATTGGATGATTAATGTTAAGATCGGGGTGTTCCTTAATTACTAAATTTCTCAAGTGTTTACCCATTAGCACGGAATACCACACACACACACACACACACACACACACACACACCCGAGCGGTTGTGTGTTTATTGGTACATATCAATTTGGTGCATGCTTACGAGTACATTTTTCGATTTTTAAACCTAAATTACACTAACCTAACCTAACCTAACCTAACCGAAAACACTCCATTTCAACGTATTTTAAAGAGGTGTGTACCGATTAACTGTCGCCCCAAACCTCATGTACCTGTAAACCTACAAATATCCAGAGATTTGTACCAATAAACACACAACCGCTCGTCCACACACACACACACACTTACTCTCTTATAATCGAAAAGGACGAAGATATATGTAAGGAAATATACTAAAACTTATGAGTAAATGAATATGAGCCACAATAGATAAATCTAAGAATTATATACTAACTTCAAATGTAAAGTACTGTATATGAATAGATCAGAAAAGAAAATTCGTATGATGAGAGAGAGAGAGAGAGAGAGAGAGAGAGAGAGAGAGAGAGAGAGAGAGAGAGAGAGTGAGAGAGAGAGAGAGAGAGAGAGAGAGAGAGAGAGAGAGAGAGAGAGAGAGAGAGAGAGAGAGAGACTTCTACTTCAAATGTAAAGTATATGAATTGATCAGAAAAGAAAATTCGTATGAGAGAGAGAGAGAGAGAGAGACTTCTACTTTGCTGTCCTATTCTTCTACTGTAAACTGTCCTTGTCTCTAGTAGCATTGGATTATGCAGATGCCACCCATGGTCCAGTGGATACGGTGCCCAACTCTTCCAAAAATACATGGAGTAAGTGGGGTCGAATCCTGGTCAGAATACCTCTCTCTCCCAACCTGTCCTACATTATCTCTAGTAGCATTAAGGCCGGACCACCTAGTAGGGACCGCAAAGCATGTGTGGTCTGAATTTCTGAATCTGAATCTCTCTCTGCCCCGCTCTCACTCACAAACTCTCTCTCGCGCTCTCTCTCTCTCTCTCTCTGTGTCTCGGTGTGTGTGTGTCTCTCTCTCTCTCTGAATCTCAATCTCTCTCTCTATGTCTCTCTCTCTCTCTGCCCCGCTCTCAACTCTCTCTCGCTCTCTGTGTGTGTGTGTGTGTGTGTGTGTGTGTGTGTGTGTGTGTGTCTCTCTCTTTCTCTCTCTCTCTCATAAGCCAAGGGGGAAATTATGTTAGCCTTAATGGCACTGACAGGTCTAATGAGTTTAATATAAGCATTATTTTCAGCTCACCCATTATATATTCACAGATCGCTTCCCTAATATTAAGGGGAGATCGGCCGTTTTTCTGGTCCCCTTTTCTTCCTCATGCTTATCCTCATTAGTTTACAGATTTTAAGACGTTTGCCCCATTATTTTTGTCGATTTTAAAACCCATCGCCCCATTTCGTTGTCAATATTAAGACCTTCCGTGCCTTTTAGGTGTCGATTTTTTTCCCTGGCGAGCGATAGCGAACCTGTGGAGGAAGTGTGGAGTAATCGTGGAGGAATTGGCCGTGACATTTGTCTACCGAAAAATGTACAAATTAATCTCGAAGGGGGATCTAATGGATGTTTTTTTTTTTTTTAAGTTTGATGGAGGTCTAGGGAGGTCGAAACTCAACCATATATAAATAAATAGACCCCCAAAATATCCACTATCCCCCCCTAAATATCCACTGCCCCCCCCTAAACCCCTTCTATACCAGTGACGTCTGTTCAACTCTACTCTGGCTGTATGTAGACGATGTTGTGCAGTTTAAGCGGGGTGACCTGTTTTTTGTTATTTCTATCCTTTTCTCTCTTTCCCTGGCTTGTATCCATTCGGCCCCTTTCAGCCAACTATTTTAAGACGTTTATCCCCATCTAGGTGTCGATTTCTTCCTGGCGAGCGATAGCGAGCCAGCATTATATGAAGAAATCCGGCTTCGCCGGACATTTTTCTATCGAAAAATGTACAAATTTAGCCTGCTGTCAAACAAAATAAAAAATATGCTGGCTCGCTACCGCTCACCAGTAAAAAAATGACACCTGGATGGGGATAAACGTCTTAAAACAGTAGGCTGAATGGGGCCAAATGGATACAAGCCAGAGAAAGAGAGAAAAGGACAGAACCAAAACAGGTCACCCCCCTTAAGAAGGATCTGTGGTAGTGAGAAGGGATAAGCGAGCTAGTTGGAAGCCTGTCAATTGTACGAGGCCCCTTTATAAACTGAATAACATCGTCTAAGAGTAGCCAGAATAAAATCGATTTTTTTATTAATTTCACCACAACACCAAACACCTCCAATGAAATTAATGAAAGCATATAATTATGTGATCCACCAGGATTCGAACCCGGGTTATCACACACAGATCTTTAGACACCTTAACCATTACACCACCAAAAAGGACGACACCGGTACAGACGAACGCAGTAGATATAGATACTTTATGCTTTCTATCTTTTAATTAACTACTCCTAGACTTTAGGTTACCCATCAGTAGATATCAATAATTAGGTTACCCATCAGTAGATAATGGATAATTAGGTTACCCATCAGTAATATGAATAATTAGGTTACCCATCTTCCCATAACCCCCCGTTGGCATTCCGTTGCAACATAAGAGCACAGGAGGTGTTTGTGAGAGCCAGCTGGATTACTCTCTGTGTAGGTAAGACACCAAAAACAAAACAAATTATAAAATGTTACCAGCTGCGGAAACAATACTTGGAAGCAAAGTACAAAAGTTCTACAAAAAGTCTAGTCTTGGCAAATTAATCCTTGTCTGTATGATTTTAAGACGTTTAGCCCATTAGTATGGCGATTTTAAAACCAATCGCCCCATTTCGTTGTCAATTTTAAGATCTTTCGTGCAATGTAGGTGTCGATATTTCCCTGACGAGCGATAGTGAGCCTGTAATTGTAAGAGGAACCGGACATTTTTCTACCAAATAATTTACAAATATATCTTGCAGGGGGGTTCAGGGGGTGTTTACCTAAGTTTGAGAGAGGTCTAGCGTGCGCGGCAACTAAGAAATAATGTAATATATGAATTAATAGACCAAAAAAAGCCATAGCCCCCTTAAATCCGTTGCAAAGTTTAGTTCTACCAATAGGTCTAATCTTGGCAAAGTGATCCTTGTCTGTCAGTTGAAGGAGGGAGCCGAGAGGATGGGCGAGGGGTGTTCCAGATTGAGGTGAACTAATTAACCCTCTCCGACATATGGCGCGATTTTGAGCCTATTAGGGATACTTTAAAGCCTTTGTTACCATCAGGGGTATTTAGAAACCTTTAGTTTAGTTACTTCACTTTGAGCCTATTAGGGATACTTTAAAGCCTTTGTTACCATCAGGGGTATTTAGAAACCTTTAGTTTAGTTACTTCAACCTCTGCAGTTGTCTTTGAGTTAGCTGTGTTGAGCCTATTAGGGATACTTTAAAGCCTTTGTTACCATCAGGGGTATTTAGAAACCTTTAGTTTAGTTACTTCAACCTCTGCAGTTGTCTTTGAGTTAGCTGTGTTGAGCCTATTGGGGATACTTTAAAGCCTTTGTTACCATTAGGGGTATTTAGAAACCTTTAGTTTAGTTACTTCAACCTCTGCAGTTGTCTTTGAGTTAGCTGTGTTGAGCCTATTGGGGATACTTTAAAGCCTTTGTTACCATCAGGGGTATTTAGAAACCTTTAGTTTAGTTACTTCAACCTCTGCAGTTGTCTTTGAGTTAGCTTTGGGCAGAAAACTAATTTTGGAGAGGTAATTATAAGAGTGAAAGAACTCTATTTCTTATTGCTAATCTGGCAACCTCTGCGTCATATGTGCGTGAAAGGGTTAAGGGGAGATGGTAGATTTTTCTGGTCCCCCTTCTTCCTCATGCTTAGCCCCAATAGTTTTCAGATTTATGACGTTTGGCCTATTAGTTTGCCTATTTTAAGACTTTTCGCCACATTTCTTTGTCAAAATTAAGATTTTTCGTGTCATTTAGATGTCGATCCTTTCTTGGCGAGCGATAGCGAGCGTGTAATTTAAGAGAAACCGGCCTTCGGCCGGGAAATTTTTCTATCGAAAAATGTACAAATATATCTTGGGGGAGTTTTTTTTTAAAGCTTGATGGAGGTCATGCGAGGAAACTAAGAAATAAATGAATATATGAATTAATAAACCAAAACACAATTACAAATAAAATAACAGCCACTAGCCCCTTAAATAAAAACAGCCACTAGCCCCTTAAATAAAAACAGCCACTAGCCCCTTAAATAAAAACAGCCACTAGCCCCTTAAATAAAAACAGCCACTAGCCCCTTAAATAAAAACAGCCACTAGCCCCTTAAATAAAAACAGCCACTAGCCCCTTAAATAAAAACAGCCACTAGCCCCTTCAATCCGTTGCAACCTAAGAACACAATAGATTATTCCGGCAACAATACTTGCAAGCAAAGTTTATTGTAATCTTGTCAAAGTGATCCTTGTCTGTCAGATGAAGGAGGGAGCCGAGAGGATAGGCGAGGGGTGTTCCAGATTGAGGTGAACTAATTAAGGCTAATCATCCCCCCTCTCGACTTAATCTACATAATTAGCCCTACCTGTCCCCGATCTGGTTCAGTCAAGGGCTCTATTTAACCCCTTCTGTACCGGCGACGTCTCTATGATTCCATGCTAGCTATATTTAGACGATTTTGTGCTGCTTGTTTAAGGGGAGATGGGTTGTTTTGTGCTGCTTGTTTAAGGGGAGATGGGTTGTTTTGTGCTGCTTGTTTAAGGGGAGATGGGTTGTTTTGTGCCGCTTGTTTAAGGGATGATGGGTTGTTTTGTGCCGCTTGTTTAAGGGGAGATGGGTTGTTTTGTGCCGCTTGTTTAAGGGGAGATGGGTTGTTTTGTGCCGCTTGTTTAAGGGGAGATGGGTTGTTTTGTGCCGCTTGTTTAAGGGGAGATGGGTTGTTTTGTGCCGCTTGTTTAAGGGGAGATGGGTTGTTTTGTGCCGCTTGTTTAAGGGGAAATGGGTTGTTTTGTGCCGCTTGTTTAAGGGGAGATGGGTTGTTTTGTGCCGCTTGTTTAAGGGGAGATGGGTTGTTTTGTGCCGCTTGTTTAAGGGGAGATGGGTTGTTTTTATTTGCTCAGTTGTGTATTTTTTGTTTATGATTTTATTATTTTCTTCCCTAGACATTCATCAAGCTTATAAAACACACACCCAAAATCATTCTTCATGATAAATTTGTAAATTTTCGATAGAAAAATGGTTTCTCTAAAATTACTTAAAATCGCCAAACTAATGGGCCAAACGTCATAATTTCATTCTAGCAATATTTAGACGATTTCGTGGCGCGTGCTTAACCCTTTCTGAACCAACACGCCTTATTACAATTGATTCTACCTTAAATTAGATCATTCTATGTAGTTTACGAAGGACCGATGTTATTCAGAAGGTATATTTAGATCGAAATTTACTCCTATAAGTCCTAGAGGTAGATTATAAGTAAAAGAAAGTCGTGATAACCAAAATATGATGAAAACTACATCATCGTGTTGAAGGGGTTAAGAAGGTTCTGTGGTAGCAAAAGGGTTAAGCGAGATAGTTCAAAGCTTGTTAACTGCTGGAGGCCCTCTTTAAACTTAACCCACTGGACCCCAGCGACGCAACGGTTGTTTCCACCTTAATTACTCTTGTCGTATGGCACTTAGAGGGTTCAGATTTGTATGGGAACTGCTTTAGAATCCCACGGAACAATACTGATGGTTGGCAACCCTCCAAGCCAAGCCGCGTGCGTGTGGGCGCGCGAGGGAGTGATTTTCCAGTATTTTGCCTACCCATCACCCCATGTTAATTATGACTTTCCCCCGCCCCCCAGGACCCCTAAATGACCTAGGTGAGCGGGTTTGTGTTGTTTTTCCTTCATGAGGAAGTAAGAAGGAGGTGTGGTGTGGAGGTAGATGTGCTGGAAAGTGTGAAAAGAAACAACTTGAGATGGTTCGGCCATATGGAACGTATGGAAAGCGAGAGAATGACTAAGAGGATGTACGAGAGCGAGGTGGAGGGACAGAGAGGGAGAGGTAGACCGAATGAGAGGTGGAAGGATGGAGTGAGGAAGTGCATGAACGAAGGCGGTGCTGGTTGGGGGGAGGGGCGTCGACTGACTGGGGACAGAGGTGCATGGGGCGGTTCGTTCGTGGCCACCCCCTCGGGGATCACGGCGTCAGGCGATAGATAGATAGATAGACTAACTCTTCCCATGTGTTTTCAGGAAAAAAAAAAAAAATGACAAGTGGCTGGTCCTGGAGTGTATTTTTTTATTAAATCGCTTGGGATCCAGGGGTTAATAAAATCGTTTAATAGTAGCCATAATAAAGTTTAAAGGACGGCACCGGTACTGAAAGGGTTAATAATCACGTTCACTATACTTCTATTATAACCTTACTATATATTTAAGAGGGAGGTAGTTGTTTTTTCGGGACCCCCTTCTCCCTCATGTTTAGCCCCATTAGATTTGACCTTTTAAGACGTTCGCCCCAATAGCTTGTTCATTTTAAGACCTTTCGCCTCATTTCTTTGTCAATATCAAGACCTTTCGTGCCATATAGGTGTCGTTTTTTCCTGGCGAGCAATAGCAAAAACACATACCTCTTAAGACCTCCACTAAGATCATTTACAGCTCTTCAGAACTCTCTCAGTGCATACCCCCTTCCCTTACAGTGAGTGGGAGGCACCCGCCTTTCAACACTATCCCACTTCTATTCTGTCCAGCTTTCCAACCAAAGAATTAACAAATGTTCTCAAGTCTTCCTTCTACTGAAAAAGTGACCTCTGGAACTTTCTCCCTCAATTATTCTTTCCTTCATCCTATGACTTAAGTGTTCTATACTTTGTGTGTCCAGGCATTTTGACCCCAACGTACCTTGCATTTAGCATTCCCTTGGAGTACTATTTCAAGTAACATCATATTATAAATTTACTCTTCCAACAAATAATCTACTCAATTAACACGAAAACCACAATATAAAACCTTAAATATATACAGTATACAAATATATACAGTATACAAATATATACAGTATACAAATATATACAGTATACAAATATATACAGTATACAAATATACAGTATACAAATATATACAGTATACAAATATATACAGTATACAAATATATACAGTATACAAATATATACAGTATACAAATATATACAGTATACAAATATATACAGTATACAAATAATTTTATAATATTAATTTACTCTTCCAAAAAAGAAACTAACTCAATCAACGCGAAAATCACAATACAAAACCTTTATTATATATACAAATAATTGACAAACATGTTAACAAAGATTATTATAAGAATAATTGCATTATATCAGTAATATTTATTGCCTGTCTTGATAGCGTAATGCATAACTGCGCGGAATTACGGTGTGAGTATCCTAGGTTCGAGTCCTTGGCGTGCCACATGTATTCGTCGATTTCATTAATTGAGTTTAGAAGTAAAGTGGGTTGGTGACAAAATATGAATATATGAACTCCAACCATTTTAATGGACTTGATTCCAGAAAACACATTTTACCGAACCTTTGCAACATTAAAAACCCTGATACTCGGTTTCCTTCCATTTTCCACCTCACTTAAAAGTTAAAAAGAAAAATATAAGGCTGAACTATTTTAAAGGCCTTAATTGGCAAAAACCAGAAACAAAAGTTGGAAAGAAAAGAGGATTAATGATGGTGGAAAGGTCGGTGCCATTAGTAGTAGTGTGACAGAGAGGGAGGTGGTGAACTATTCTATTCTTATATACAGTATATGTATTATTCTTATATACAGTATATGTATTATTCTTATATACAGTATATGCATTATTCTTATATACAGTATATGCATTATTCTTATATACAGTATATGCATTATTCTTATATACAGTATATGCATTATTCTTATATACAGTATATGTATTATTTTTTGGACAAATGGATACCGATTTTTTTATTTTCCCAAAGTTGAAAGAGTGTCAGAGGCAAATTAAGGGGAGGTATTTAGTTTGTTCCCTACTTTTTCATCAAGCTTAAAATTACACCCCCTAGACCCCCTTTCAAGATAAATGTGTACATTTTTCGGTAGACAAATGTCCCGGCCTCTTAAATTACAGGCTCGCTATCGCTCGCCAGGAAAAAATCGACACCTTAACGGCACGAAAGGTCTTAATATTGACAGAAATGGGGCAAAATGTCTTAAAATATCCAAACTACTAGGGCTAAGGTCTTAAAATATCAAAAGCAATGGGGCTAAAAATGAGGGAGAAAGGGGTCCAGAAAAAATCCCTCAAGTGGATATCTCCCCTTGGTGGTAATTTAAAAGAAACAAGATTTGGGGTTTATTGGAAAGAAGTGTGTTGTGTTGTTTAATGTAGTGAAGTAAATAGGAGGAGCAGGTGTTTGTGAGAGCTAGCTGGATTACTCTCTGTGTAGGTGAGACAAACGAACAAACAAATGATGAAATATTGCCAGATACAAAAGTGTACTATTTACCCGAAGTATATAATATATGTTCTATGTAAAACTGACTTACACGGTGGCCAACGTACGGTTCCATGTCATCTCAACCAGTGCCAAATCAACCAAGACCAACCAAACCAGTGCCAAAATATAGTACTAACCTAACCTAACCTAACCGTATTGGTTGATTTGGTACTGGTTGAGAGCTACTGGTTAAAATGGTCTACTGGTTGAGTTGACCGGTCACCCCAACGTACACATACTGTTTTGATAGCGCAATACTTAGTGTGCGGAATTTCGATGTGTGTATCCTAGGTTCGAGTTCTTGGAGTACCACATGTGTTCATTGATTTCATTAGTTAGATTTATTTGTAAATTAATTGGTGGGTTGGTGAAAATAAATATGAATTCACGAGGATCTAAGGTTGCCACCCATACTCCTATCAGTGCGCTTAGGGCATTGGTTGAGGGAGGGTGTGTGTACAATACAGAGGTGTTTTAGAAGCTGATAATCAATGAAACTTATGGTCAACCTCTTATGCTTCTATGCCTCACATTCTCATCTGTCAATAACATATCAAATTAACCCTTTCAAGATCCGATACACATGTCTTTTAACGTTTTCTGGCTATTATTAGACAACTTTATTCAGCTTAGGAAGGGCATATGGAAGTCAGAGGGTTGATTGAGATACTCTGTACCTTTTTTAATTCCTACAGATCCTTCCTTAACTGTGTATACAATCGTCTAATTGATGATAGTCTGAATAAACCCTATAAATGTGTCGCAATCTTCAAAGGGTTAAAATAACAAATTAAAACTTGTCTTACCTTTCTTCTTTCTTGCGTTATCTGTCTCTTGTTTAACCCTCTCACGTTCTTGACGCAATTTTCAGCCTATTAGGGATACTAATAGGGATACCATCAGGGGTATTTAGAAACCTTTAGTTTAGTTACTTCAACCTCTGCAGTTGTCTTTGAGTTAGCTGTGGGCAGAAAACTAATTTTGGAGAGATAATTATAAGAGTGAGAGAACTCTATTTAGTATTGCTAATCTGGCAACCTCTGCGTCATATGGTCGTAAGAGGGTTAATCCTTTTCCCCGACTTCTCCTTCTCTAGTGTCGTATCTGCCAGGTCCTGTGTACGTTAGTCATCAACTCGGTCAGGTACCCATCTGTAAAGTCAACAATATTTAGTTGGGTATTTGAGCAGAGGTGTGTGTGTGTGTGTGTGTGTGTGTGTGTGTGTGTGTGTGTGTGTGTGTGTGTGTGTGTGTGTGTGTGTGTTTACTTGTTTCATTGTTTTAGTGTTTTTTATTACAAGGGAGTGTAGGAGGTAATAAGGGAGGGAGGGAGGGAGGGAGGGAGGGAATTAATATGGGAGGGAGGAAGGGAGGGAGGGAGGGAATCAATATGGGAGGGAGGAAGGGAGGGAGGGAGGGAGTTAATAAGGGAGGGAGGGAGGGAATTAATATGGGAGGGAGGAAGGGAGGGAGGGATTTTCAATTACACGCCATATTAGATCAACACAGCAATTTCTGGCATCACTTCCCACACATCAAATACTGTCCGTCATCACGTCATAACATCAATGAATTTGTATGTACTGCATTAATATACTGATGACATTGATTTTACTTTGTCCTATTAAAAGCATCTATCTATCTATCTATCTATTGCCTGACGCCGTGATCCCCGAAGGGGTGGCCACGAACGAACCGCCCCCATGCACCTTTGTCCCCAGTCAGTCGACGCCCCTCCCCCCAACCAGCACCGCCTTCGTTCATATACTTCCTCACTCCATCCTTCCACCTCTCATTCGGTCTAGTTCTCCCTCTCTGTCCCTCCACCTCGCTCTCGTACACCCTCTTAGTCATTCTCTCGCTTTCCATACATTATATATATATCAGGAAGTCAGTATTTGAAGTTCTTGCTATATTTTCACTAGTTTTAAAATGTGGAGTATTGTATTGTATTCTCTCTCTCTCTCTCTCTCTCTCTCTCTCTCTCTCTCTCTCGTATATGCTTCTCTTTTCACATGGCTCTCCTCCTCCTTCCCATCCATCAACATCGATAACATTCACCCACTTCCCCTTCCTCTCTCTCTCTCTCTCTCTCTCTCTCTCTCTCTCTCTCTCTCTCTCTCTCTCTCTCTCTCTCTCTCTCTCTCTCTCTCTCTCTCTCTCTCTCTCTCTCTCTCTCTCTCATTAATCAATATGTCCGTACTATCTTGATTGGGGAATATTGTATCTAGCGTGATCTGAAATATTAAACAGATCTCTCGGAGCCAGAGTGAAATGTTTGTGGACATGGAGTAATGCGAGTAATGGTCGCTCTTCTGTAAATCTAAAATGGGAAATGGGTGGGACCTTCTATATATATATATATATATATATATATATATATATATATATATATATATATATATATATATATATATATATATATATATGTTAGTAAAGCCAGGGAATAAATTTTCTTTAATACATACGAGGTTGAAAGAAATGGCAATTTCTGCGTTGGAAATTTTATTATTCAAAGTTTCCAGGTCTCTGATGAGTTTTCGCTGGGTGGCAGGAAGTAGATGAATGAGATTAGCAAAATTCATGGTGGTACAGGGTTACATAAATGTACATTGTCACATTGGGCCCAAATTTGGCAAATGAGTTTCAATGCAGATAAATGTAAAGTACTACATATCGGATACCTAAATGAGAAAGCAAACTATTCGATGAATGGCACTCAGCTTAAGAATTTAAACAGAGAAACCGATCTGGGAGTAACAATATCGAGTAACCTAAAACAGAGTCAACAATGTTCAGAAGTGGTTAAGAAGGCAAACAAAATAATTGGCTTTATAGGCAGGTCATTTGAGCATAAATCCAAAGAAGTTATCCTAACCCTTTACAATTCCTTAGTCCGCCCTCTTCTGGAATACTGCGTTCAATGCTGGTGCCCTTATTACCAAAAAGACATAAACAAGCTAGAATGAGTTCAACGTAGAGTTACCAAAATGATACCTAGCCTAAAGAACAAACCATACGAAGAGCGTCTTAGAGAATTAAATCTATTTCCTTTAACCCAGCGCAGATTAAGAGGTGACTTAATTCAAGTGTTCAAAATCATCAAAGGCATCGACAACATGAACTGTAGTAAGTACTTCACTATCGACCAATCTAATTACACGCGGGGAAACGGTTGCAAAATTATTGGTAAATCTTTTAACTCACACGAATCTAAGAATTTCTTCTTCAATCGAGTTGTCAACTTGTGGAATGGGCTTCCCCGAGACGTTATAGACTGCAGCACCGTTGATTCATTTAAACTCCGCCTAGACAAATATCTCGCATCAAACCCGTGACTGACTGCGTTTGTAAATGAATAACTTTATTTTATCCTCCCCTCAGTTACTAACCCATATGTCCCCTACTAACTTCCTAGTCCTGCCACGGACATTAGTTCCAGGGCAGTAGTTCCCTTACCAACTCTAAACCACTGTTTGGACACTTGATCCTCAGTGTTTTGGAGGACAAGCAGCCTAGAAGGGTCACTAGATCTGTTGTTGCTTGATTTCCTTTGTACTCCTTTGTACATGATGATACAGGATATACGACGCGTTTCACTGGACAACCAGCATTATCAAGTAAGGGTAGAATGATATAAAAGGTAAACAGGAAGGGTATATATAGAGGGTGGAGGATCAGAGGAGGCGAAAATCAGGGGGCAAATGTCTCCTATTGGTACTCCAATTTACTCTTCCAGAAGGGGAGGTGACCTGCTTTTTGTTCTGTTCTTTCCTATCTTTCTCTGGCTTGTATCCATTTGGCCCCATTCAGCCTACTGTTTTAAGACGTTTATCCCCATCCAGGTGTAATTTTTTTACTGGTGAGCGATAGCGAGCCAGCATATTTTTTATTTTTGTTTGACAGCAGGCTAAATTTGTACATTTTTCGATAGAAAAATGTCTCCGGCGAAGCCGGATTTCTTCATATAATGCTATATAATGCCAACTTCTTTATAGACCAAAATTTGCATATGGTCCATTGCAGAATACATTAGAAGGAAGGCCTGATGAAAAGGGTGAAAGCACAAGGCATGGAATTCCTGTGTAACAATAACCAAGTAACAACAATTATAGCAAAGAAACGACTTGGAGAATCTATGAACTCTAAGGGGAGATTTCCACCTGGAGGATTTTTTTCTGGATCCCTTTCTCCCTCATGTTTAGCCCCATTGCTTTTGAGATTTTAAGACGCTTGCCCCATTAGTTTGGCGATTTTAAGAACCCTCGCCCCATTTCTGTCAATTTTAAGACTATTCGCGCTATTTAGGTGTCGATTTTTTCCTGGCGAGCGATAGCGAGCCTGTAATTCAAGGGGAACCGGCCTTAGGCCGGGAAAGTTTTCTACCGAAAAATTTACAAATTTATCTTGAAAGGGGGTCTAGGGGGAGTAATTTTAAGTTTGATGGAAGTCTAGGGAATCCACTAAAAACCTCCCCTTAATTCGCCACCCTATTTCTAGCAAAACGACTAAATCAATATAACTTTAATATTCCCCGTAGCTGTTTCCTATTCAGAATATATAACATGGTCTTTTATATCACTCACTCTCACTCTCTCTCTCTCCCCCCCCCCCCCTAACCCCCTCGCCTCCAACACTGCAATAACCAAAAGCCATTAAACAATTATTTCCCAGGCTTAATTATGGCCCCCGAGCGAGATGCTGTCCGGGGAGGGAATAAACAACAAGGCTTTTTTTTTAATCACACACACCCACCCACCCACCCACAACCGCACACACATAACCACATACATATACACACACACACAACCGCACACACAAACACAACCACATACATACACACACAGATAGATAGATAGATACACACACACACCCACCCACCCACCCACCCACCCACACACACACACCCACACACAGATAGATAGATAGATACACACACACACAACCACCCACCCACACACACACACACACACACACACACACACACACAGCCCGTAGCCCAGTAGGTAGAGCTCTCGTCTCACACACGAGGGGTCGGGGGTTCAATCCCCGGCCGGGCGGAGACAAATTGGGCTTGTCTCCTTTCATGTGTTAGCCTCAGTTCACCTAGCTGTAAATAGGTACCTGGAATAAGTGGACGACGTTGTGACGTCCCATCTGGGGTTGGCAAAAATGGTACAAGGCGAGATGGGTATCATATGGTTCACCTAAGCTGATGGCTACCTAAGCCTTCGGGCGAGACGGTACCGTCTATAGTGAGAATGGTACCATACAGATCCACCTTCGTTTCCGATGTCGCCAATTGGCTAAATACAGACTACACACACATCCACAGCCATTCCAACAGTACATAAAACACTTAACATGCATTTCACGCAATACATTCCCAGTTAAGGAGGCGCGATAATAATGAGCTTAGCTCGCATTGCGTGGATTCCCCTTGCCGAACAAGTAACTGAGTAACTGAGTAACACACACACACACACATTCGTTTAAAATGTAATGGACTATGCAAATAATTAGATGGCTCCATGGAGAAAATTAATGTAGGAATACAGGAAATTAATGTAGGAATACAGGAAATTAATGTTGGAATACAGGAAATTAATGTAGGAATACAGGAAATTAATGTTGGAATACAGGAAATTAATGTAGGAATACAGGAAATTAATGTAGGAATACAGGAAATTAATGTTGGAATACAGGAAATTAATGTTGGAATACAGGAAATTAATGTTGGAATACAGGAAATTAATGTTGGAATACAGGAAATTAATGTTGGAATACAGGAAATTAATGTAGGAATACAGGAAATTAATGTAGGAATACAGGAAATTAATGTAGGAATACAGGAAATTAATGTAGGAATACAGGAAATTAAGTAGGAATACAGGAAATTAATGTTGGAATACAGGAAATTAATGTTGGAATACAGGAAATTAATGTAGGAATACAGGAAATTAATGTAGGAATACAGGAAATTAATGTAGGAATACAGGAAATTAATGTAGGAATACAGGAAATTAATGTAGGAATACAGGAAATTAATGTTGGAATACAGGAAATTAATGTTGGAATACAGGAAATTAATGTAGGAATACAGGAAATTAATGTTGGAATACAGGAAATTAATGTAGAAATACAGGAAATTAATGTAGGAATACAGGAAATTAATGTTGGAATACAGGAAATTAATGTTGGAATACAGGAAATTAATGTAGGAATACAGGAAATTAATGTAGGAATACAGGAAATTAATGTAGGAATACAGGAAATTAATGTAGGAATACAGGAAATTAATGTAGGAATACAGGAAATTAATGTTGGAATACAGGAAATTAATGTTGGAATACAGGAAATTAATGTAGGAATACAGGAAATTAATGTTGGAATACAGGAAATTAATGTAGAAATACAGGAAATTAATGTAGAAATACAGGAAATTAATGTAGGAATACAGGAAATTAATGTAGAAATACAGGAAATTAATGTAGAAATACAGGAAATTAATGTTGGAATACAGGAAATTAATGTTGGAATACAGGAAATTAATGTTGGAATACAGGAAATTAATGTTGGAATACAGGAAATTAATGTAGGAATACAGGAAATTAATGTTGGAATACAGGAAATTAATGTAGGAATACAGGAAATTAATGTAGGAATACAGGAAATTAATGTTGGAATACAGGAAATTAATGTTGGAATACAGGAAATTAATGTAGGAATACAGGAAATTAATGTAGGAATACAGGAAATTAATGTAGAAATACAGGAAATTAATGTAGGAATACAGGAAATTAATGTTGGAATACAGGAAATTAATGTAGGAATACAGGAAATTATGTAGGAATACAGGAAATTAATGTTGGAATACAGGAAATTAATGTAGGGAATACAGGCATTAATGTTGGAATACAGGAAATTAATGTAGGAATACAGGAAATTAATGTAGGAATACAGGAAATTAATGTTGGAATACAGGAAATTAATGTAGGAATACAGGAAATTAATGTAGGAATACAGGAAATTAATGTTGGAATACAGGAAATTAATGTTGGAATACAGGAAATTAATGTAGGAATACAGGAAATTAATGTAGGAATACAGGAAATTAATGTTGGAATACAGGAAATTAATGTTGGAATACAGGAAATTAATGTTGGAATACAGGAAATTAATGTAGGAATACAGGAAATTAATGTAGGAATACAGGAAATTAATGTAGAAATACAGGAAATTAATACAGGAAATTAATGTAGGAATACAGGAAATTAATGTAGGAATACAGGAAATTAATGTAGAAATACAGGAAATTAATACAGGAAATTAATGTAGGAATACAGGAAATTAATGATGCATCGAAGAAACTAAGAACAAATATAGATTCCCTCAGCCCGGGGCCACTTGACAAACACAACAAAGCCACTCCAACAGCTTCCTCTCTCTCCAACACCCCTTCTCCCCTCTCTACTACACACTTCAGACAATTGGGAAAGTAGAAAGTAGCTACGAGGTGCCGTTGTAAATGCTTATCCCTCAATACCTTCACCTGACCTGACCTGACCTGAAATATTTGGGTTGGATTGGTTGATATCTTTAGCACGATGTTCGGTTGGCCAAATAAGTCGTGTCTCCGCTGTCATTACGTTTTGCTCGCTGTGTGCTGTATTAATGTCTGTCAGATGTTCGGTTGGCAAAATAAGTCGTGTTGCCGCTATCATTACGTTTTGCTCGTTGTGTGCTGTATTAATGTCTGTCAGATGTTCGGTTGGCAAAATAAGTCGTGTTGCCGCTAT
>CM064553.1:13504228-13559648 GCA_032716605.1 Paralithodes platypus
ATAATATTATATAATTGTGTTTAATAAGGTAGGAATAATATTATATATAATTGTGTTTATCAAGGTATGGAAATATATTTATAATGTTTTATAAGTAGGAAATAATATTATATAATTGTTTGATAGGTAGAAATAATATTATATCATTGTTGTTATAAAGGTAGGAAATATATTTATAATTGTGTTAGAAGGTAGGATAATAATATTATATAGTTGTGTTATAAGGTAGGAAATAATAATTATATAATTGTGTTATAGGGTATGAAATAATATTATATAAATGTGTGTTATAAGGTAGGAATAATATTATATAATTGTGTTATAAGTAGGAAATAATATTATATAATGGTGTTATAATTTAGGATAACATACAGTATTCTATAAGTGTGTTATAAGTAGGAACCTACTATGATATAGGTGTTGTTAAGGTAGGAAAATCATATTATATAATTGTGTTATAAGGTAGGAAATATAATTATATAATTGTGTTATAAGGTAGGTAATACTTTTATTATAGTTGTTTTATAAGGTAGAAATAATATTATATAATTGTGTTATAAGGTTGGCAATAATATTATATAATGTGTGTTATACGGTAGGATAAATAATTATTATATAGTTTGTGTTATAAGGTAGGAAATATAAGTTATATAATTGTGTTATCAGGTAGGAAATAATATTATATAATTGTGTTATAAGGTCGGAAATAATATTATATAACTGTGTTTTATAAGGTAGGAATAATATTATATAATTGTGTTATAAGGTAGAGAAATAATTTCTATAATTTAGGTGTTTATATAGGTAGTAAATAATATTATATAATGTGTTATAAAGGTAGGGAAATAATATTATATAAGTTGTGTTATAAGGTAGGAAATACATTATTTAAAAAAAATTTGTTAAATATAATTGTGTTATAAGGTCGGAAATAATATCATAATTGTGTTATAAGGTAGGAAATAAATTATTATATAATTTTGTTATAAGGTAGGAAATAATATTATATAATTGTGTTATAAGGTAGGAAATAATATTATATAATTGTGTTATAAGGTAGGAAATAATATTATATAATTGTGTTATAAGGTAGGAAATAATATTATATAATTGTGTTATAAGGTAGGAAATAATATTATATAATTGTGTTATAAGGTAGGAAATAATATTATATAATTGTGTTATAAGGTAGGAAATAATATTATATAATTGTGTTATAAGGTAGGAAATAATATTATATAGTTGTGTTATAAGGTAGGAAATAATATTATATAATTGTGTTATAAGGTAGGAAATAATATTATATAATTGTGTTATAAGGTAGGAAATAATATTATATAATTGTAATGGAAGCCGATTATTATATATTTTGTCAATGAAAGTGTGAGTTAGAGTGTGAGTGTGAGTGAGTGTGTGATTGTGAACAAAATAGTGTGTGGGAGAGGGTGAGTGTGTGTGTGTAAGTGTGAATGAGATTGGGTGAGTGTGTGAGAAGGTGAGTGTGTGAGAAGGTGAGTGTGTGAGAAGGTGAGTGTGTGAGAAGGTGAGTGTGTGTGAAGGTGAGTGTGTGAGAAGGTGAGTGTGTGAGAAGGTGAGTGTGTGAGAAGGTGAGTGTGTGTGTAAGTGTGAATGAGATTGGGTGAGTGTGTGAGAAGGTGAGTGTATGAGAAGATGAGTGTGTGTGCGTGTTTTTATGTGTGTATGTAATAATATGTATGTATGTATGTATGCACGTATTATGGTGTGTATGCATGCAAAGCAAGATTAATTCACTCAGATGTATTGAATTTTTAGCCGTGTGTGTGTGTGTGTGTGTGTGTGTGTGTGTGTGTGTGTCAAGCATAAACCGGAAAGATAAACACGAAAAGATAAAAACCTGAAAAATATAAAATGCTGTAGGATTTGTAGAAAAATATACTGGGTGAAATAGAAAACGGAGAATGTGGAGTAGATAGGAGACACCAAGATTTAATGCTCTCTCTCTCTCAAACACTCACCCACTCCCACTCACTATTTCTCTCTCTCTCTCTCTCTCTCTCTCTCTCTCTCTCTCTCTCTCTCTCTCTCTCTCTCTCTGTCTCAAACACTCACCCACTCCCACTCACCATTTCTCTCTCTCTCTCTCTCTCTGTCTCAATCACTCACCCACTCCCACTCACTCTTTCGCTCTCTCTCTCTCTCTCTCTCTCTCTCTCTCTCTCTCTCTCTCTCTAGAAACTGACCCTTCTGAGCCTGTGTTCAATATTTATGAAGCTGATTGGCCTAGTTACTGGTTAATTAAGGAATTATAACCACACAGAATTGGACTTAATTGGGGGTATGGGGGGGTCTTGACTGCCCAATGTTTTAACTTAGCATTATCTAATAATTATAATCGGCTTAGCTTTCTTTGGCGGAATGTAGCATTATTTAATACATATAATTTACTTAGCTTTCTTTGGCTGAATGTCTATAGGTAAGAACATTACGTTTATATTAGATCTGGACTGTTCTTATTTCCATTACAGTTAAGGGGAGATCTCCGCTTGCGGGATTTTTTTCTGGACCCCTTTCTCCCTCATGTTTAGCCCCATTGCTTTTGAGATTATGAAACGTTTGCCCCATTAGTTTAGCGATTTTAAGAACTTTCACCCCATATTAAGACCTTTCGTGCCATTCAGGTGTCGATTTTATCCTGGCGAGCGATAGCGAGCCTGTAATTTAAGAGGAACCGGCCTTCGGCCGGGAAATTTTTCTACCGAAAAATGTACACATTTATCTTGAAAGGGACTCAAGGGGGTGTAATTTTAAGCTTGATGGAGGTCTAGGAAACAAACTAAATACCTCCCCTTAAGGTAAAAGGTTTGGGTGAATGCATTACTTTAAATATAAAATATACTGAACTGCCTGTAATATTTTTAGGATAATATACACGGAATGGTAAAATATCTGTATATTTACATCCGCCAACAAAGTCGGAACAGGTCTTATTGTTTCCTCCGGGTGTTTGTTTGTTTGTCTGTAAACAAGATATATATTAATGTTCAGATTTTCACTAATTTTGGCAAGCAGATAGGATATGCACCAAGAATGAAGTGATTCAGTTTAGGTGATTGGTAGAGCGAATACCGCTGGCAGCGCAGACAGAGGTATCCGCTCTTCTAACACTCACTCTCTCTCTCTCTCACACACACACACATGCACACACACACACACAAACACACACACACACACACACACCCACATGCACACACACACACAACCATACACAAACACACACACAACCATACACAAACACACGCGCACACACACACACACACACACACACACACACACACATACACACACACACATACACACACCCACGCACAACCATACACAAACACACACACAACCATACACAAACACACGCGCACTCACACGCACACACACACACACACACATACACACACATACACAAACACACACACAACCATACACAAACACAAACACACACACACACACCACATCACACACACACACACCCACATGCACACACACAAACAACCATACACAAACACACACACAACCATACACAAACATACACACAACCATACACAAACACACGCGCACACACACACACACATACACACACACACAGTACATAAAGCTGTCAGGGCACCACGGGGACCAATTAGAGTTGACTGTTTGGAGTTAAGCTATCTCTCTCTTAATAATCTCTCTCTCTCTCTCTCTCTCTCTCTCTCTCTCTCTCTCTCTCTCTCTCTCTCTCTCTCTCTCTCTCTCACCTTACACAGAGTTACACAGATGCTCAGACCACACAGACCTTGAGGTCCCTACTAGGTGGCCCGGCCTTAATACTACTAGACATGAACAGTTTACAGTGGAAGAATAGGACAGCAAAGTAGAAGGCTCTCTCCCCACCCTCCGCTCCTTCCGGCTAAAAAAAGACCGTGCCTTCAGTACCGGAGACGTAATTTTGTTTCATTTCAGCTTCATTTAGACGTTTATGTGAAGCATAGGAAGGATATATAGTAACTAGATGGATTAATGGAGATAGTCTGTAGCCTTTCAATTGCTAAACGTCCTTCCTAAGCTGCATATAGTAGTCTATTAAGGGGAGGTTTTTAGTTTGTTCCCTAGACCTCCATCAAGCTTATGATTACACCCCCTTGAGCCCCTTTCAAGATAAATTTGTACATTTTTCGGTAGAAAAATGTCCCGGCTGAAAGCCGGTTCCTCTTAAATTACAGGCTCGCTATCGCTCGCCAGGATAAAATCGACACCTAAATGGAACGAAAGGTCTTAAAATTGACAGAAATGGGTCGCAGGTTCTTAAAATCGTCAAAATAATGGGGCGAACGTTTTAACATTAGAAAAACAATGGGGCTAAACATGAGGGAGAAAGAGGTCGAGAAAAAAATCTTCCAGGTGGAAATCTCCCGTTAACAGCCAAAATATAATGAAAAGGATGGTCACCGTTACTGCAGGGGGGGGGGGGGGATTGAAACCAATAACTAACTAAATCACTTTAAGGGGAGGTTTTTAGTGTGTTTCCTAGACCTCCATCAAGCTTGAAATTACACCCCCTTGACCCCCTTTCAAGATAAATTTGTACATTTTTCGGTAGAAAAATTTCCCGGCCGAAGGCCGGGTCCTCTTAAATTACAGGCTCGCTATCGCTCGCCAGGATAAAATTGACACCTGAATGGCACGAAAGGTCTTAATATGGGGTGAAAGTTCTTAAAATCGCCAGACTAATGGGGCAAACGTTTTATAATATCAAAAGCAATGGGGCTAAACATGAGGGAGAAAGGGGTCAAGAAAAAAATCCCTAGAGTGGAGATCTGGCCTTAAAAGGTGTAAGTTCAATAATGGGTGTGTGTGTGAATGTGTATGTTGTTTGTGTGTGTGTGAATGTGTATGTTGTTTGTGTGTGTTCATTGTTTGCTCTTATGTAGACGTCCCTATTCGGGCTCTGTCTCGAGTCAGCAGCCCCCTCCCCCCCCCCCCCCCCTCCCCCCAAAGGAAAAGTGGGGATTGGGCCTGAGGATATAGGCCTACATACATACATACATACATACATTTTGGCTCGAACATCCCTTGATTTTGGCCCTGTCACTCTTTCAACTATGGGGGAGGCACTCGCTATAGGCAGTTATGCCTTTTGCCTCCCTCAGTGTATACCACCTCCTTTACGTAGGGCACGTGGTACCCGTCTTGCAACTCAATCCCATCCCTACTCTGTGCAACTCTCCAACCCAAGAGTGAAACGTTACTCTCAAACTTTCTTCTACTCAACAGCTGAGCTCTGGAACTCTCTCCCAGAATCAGTCTTTCCCTCTTCCTATGACTTAAATTGCTTCAAAGAAATTGCTTCAAAGTCAGTGTGTCCAGGCATTTTGGCTCGAACGTCCCTTGATTTTGGCCCTGTCACTCTTTCAACTATGGGGGAGGCACTCGCTATAGGCAGTTTCTGCCTTTTGCCTCCCTCAATCACAAAAAAAAAAAAAAAAAAAAAAAAAAAAATAACATTGAAAAAAAAATACATTAATTACCCCCCCCCCCATAATATAAGCTCCCCTTCGGCTGTATTATAATGATCTCTCCCTCACATAATGATCTATATACGTACCTCCCTCACATAATGATCTATATACGTCTCTCCCTCACATAATGATCTATATACGTCTCTCCCTCACATAATGATCTATATACGTACCTCCCTCACATAATGATCTATATACGTCTCTCCCTCACATAATGATCTATATACGTCTCTCCCTCACATAATGATCTATATACGTCTCTCCCTCACATAATGATCTATATACGTCTCTCCCTCACATAATGATCTATATACGTCTCTCCCTCACATAATGATCTATATACGTCTCTCCCTCACATAATGATCTATATACGTCTCTCCCTCACATAATGATCTATATACCTGTCTCCCTCACATAATGATCTATATACGTCTCTCCCTCACATAATGATCTATATACGTCTCTCCCTCACATAATGATCTATATACGTACCTCCCTCACATAATGATCTATATACGTACCTCCCTCACATAATGATCTATATACGTCTCTCCCTCACATAATGATCTATATACGTACCTCCCTCACATAATGATCTATATACGTCTCTCCCTCACATAATGATCTATATACGTCTCTCCCTCACATAATGATCTATATACGTCTCTCCCTCACATAATGATCTATATACGTCTCTCCCTCACATAATGATCTATATACGTCTCTCCCTCACATAATGATCTATATACGTCTCTCCCTCACATAATGATCTATATACGTCTCTCCCTCACATAATGATCTATATACGTCTCTCCCTCACATAATGATCTATATACGTCTCTCCCTCACATAATGATCTATATACGTCTCCCTCACATAATGATCTATATACGTCTCTCCCTCACATAATGATCTATATACGTCTCTCCCTCACATAATGATCTATATACGTCTCTCCCTCACATAATGATCTATATACGTCTCTCCCTCACATAATGATCTATATACGTCTCTCCCTCAAATAATGATCTATATACGTCTCTCCCTCACATAATGATCTATATACGTCTCTCCCTCACATAATGATCTATATACGTCTCTCCCTCACATAATGATCTATATACGTCTCTCCCTCACATAATGATCTATATACGTCTCTCCCTCACATAATGATCTATATACGTCTCTCCCTCACATAATGATCTATATACGTCTCTCCCTCACATATGATCTATACGTCTCTCCCTCACATAATGATCTATATACGTCTCTCCCTCACATAATGATCTATATACGTCTCTCCCTCACATAATGATCTATATACGTCTCTCCCTCACATAATGATCTATACGTCTCTCCCTCACATAATGTCTATATACGTCTCTCCCTCACATAATGATCTATATCTCTCTCCCTCACATAATGATCTATATACGTGCCTCCCTCACATAATGATCTATATACGTCTCTCCCTCACATAATGATCTATATACGTACCTCCCTCACATAATGATCTATATACGTACCTCCCTGGGGGCCTTCCTACCCTACCCTAGCCTTTAGATGTTTACTATAGTCTATTCGCTGTAAGTAGGCGAAAAACATGACCTCCAACCTCTGTAACTCAAACACGACTAGAGTAATCGAGCTAATATTTCTACCATTTGGGAAGAGTCAGTCAAGGAATAGATGTGGAAATTTACAGCCAATTTAATCCAGCCCTTTTTGAGTTCCAGAGGATAGAGGTCATGATTTCTCGCCTACTTACAGCGAATAGACTATAAGCCTTGGGTAATTAGTTGTTTAATTACCCTTGTCCCGCTTCATTAGTTTGGCGATTTTAAAAAGATTTGCGCTTCTAATTAGGCGAATGTAAGACGATTAGCCCCATCGAGGTGTTGATAGCGAGCCTTCTATTAAAACGCCCTCCGCCCGTGACATTTTTCTACCGAAAAATGTACTAATTTAGCTTAGATAGGGATGTGGGGGCCATTTCGATTTTTTTTTTCCATACTTCCTTCTCTCGATGTTGACTGTTGTAAAGCTGGTATTAAGCCAGTGTCACACGAGCGCTTTTTCCGTCAATTTTCTATGAGCAACTATTGTATCGTATTATTTCGGGACTTTTTCGCACTGGTATCGACTGAAGGTAGATTATGTTTGGAGGCTGAATTCTGATAAACTGTAATTTTTGAAGCTTCCAAACCATAATTGCCCATAAAAATTGCTTGAATAAGGGCTCGTGTGACTCCGACTTTACACGAGCGATGTATAAACTATTATTATCCTCCATATAAATTAGGCTCTCCTTAGGCTCTATTATAATGATCTATATACCTCCCCGGGGGGGGGGGGTCGCCTCCCTGGGGGGGGGAGGGGGGGTCGCCTCCTACCCTATACCTGATTAAATTTTAAGGGGGAGGATGTCGCATTTTCTGGACTCCCCCCCCCCTTCTCCCTTCTCCCTCCTGTTTAGCACTATTTGTTTTGATATTACAGTATATGACTTCGCTCTATTAGTGTGTAGATTATAAGACCTTTCACCCCATTCCTTTGTCAATAGTAAGAATTTTCGTGCCATTTAAGTGTCTATTTTTTCCTGACGAGCGATAGCGAGCATATAAATTAAAACCGGCCTTCGGCCGTGACATTTTTTTACCGAAACAAATTACAAATTTATATTGAAGTAGGGTCTAGGGGGTGTTTTTCTATGTTTGATGGAGGTGTAGCGAGGAATCTAAAAAATGAGTTAATATAAAAACAAGCACTACCCCCATCAGCTCTATCTAAGCCTTGGGTAATGATTGTTTAGACACCCTCGTCTAAGCCTTGGGTAATGATTGTTTAGACACCCTCGTCTAAGCCTTGGGTAATGATGTTTAGACACCCTCGTCTAAGCCTTGGGTAATGATTGTTTAGACACCCTCGTCTAAGCCTTGGGTAATGATTGTTTAGACACCCTCGTCTAAGCCTTGGGTAATGATTGTTTAGACACCCTCGTCTAAGCCTTGGGTAATGCTTGTTTAGACACCCTCGTCTAAGCCTTGGGTAATGATTGTTTAGACACCCTCGTCTAAGCCTTGGGTAATGATTGTTTAGACACCCTCGTCTAAGCCTTGGGTAATGATTGTTTAGACACCCTCGTCTAAGCCTTGGGTAATGATTGTTTTAGACACCCTCGTCTAAGCCTTGGGTAATGATTGTTTAGACACCCTCGTCTAAGCCTTGGGTAATGATTGTTTAGACACCCTCGTCTAAGCCTTGGGTAATGATTGTTTAGACACCCTCGTCTAAGCCTTGGGTAATGATTGTTTAGACACCCTCCGTCCTAAGCCTTGGGTAATGATTGTTTAGACACCCTCGTCTAAGCCTTGGGTAATGATTGTTTAGACACCCTTGTCTAAGCCTTGGGTAATGATTGTTTAGACACCCTCGTCTAAGCCTTGGGTAATGATTGTTTAGACACCCTCGTCTAAGCCTTGGGTAATGCTTGTTTAGACACCCTCGTCTCAATTCATTAGTTTGGCGATTTTAAGAAGATTGGCTCCTCTAATTAGGCGATTATAAGACGTTTAGCCCCATATAGGTGTCTAATTTTATTTCTCTCGCTCTCTCTCTCTCCTTTCCATTTAATATGTGGGTTATGGCTCTCTCTCACTCTCTCTCCCTTTCTCTCTCGCTGCCTCTCTCTCTCTGCCCCCCCCCCCATTTAATATTGTGGGTAATTGCTCTCTCTCTCTCTCTCTCTCTCTCTCTCTCTCTCTCTCTCCCCTTCCATTTAATAATATGTGGGTTATGGCCGGCTCCGTGGGTTATGGGAGCACCGAATATAAGGCAGGGAAATGAAGAAGGAAATGAGAGAGAGAGAGAGAGAGAGAGAGAGAGAGAGAGAAAGTTCATATAGAATAATTGATAGTTATAAAGTAATGTAAATAAACAGATTTTACATAGATTTACATATAATACACCGACCACACAGTCCTTACGATCCCAGCGAGGTGGTCAGGACTTACTTCTAGTAGGGATAGCTAACCCGAGAGTAAGGTACAGTGGAAGGAAAGGATAGCAAAGAAAAGAGAGAGAGAGAGAGAGAGAAAGAGAAAGAGAGCAAAGAAAATGCGAGTAGGCCTAAGCAACTAAAAAAAATACCCTAATCTAACTCCTCAATAGAAAACTAGACTATCAATAAAAAACGGGATATTAATCAACCAATCAGAAGCGTCGCTGGCCGATGACGTCACGACCCTGCACTAGGCGGGAAAAGTGAGACATTGCCCAGAGAGGTCCGCCATCTTTGTTCTCCATTAGTTTTCGTTATTATTGGTGAACTAGTGAATTTTAGTGATTTTCGAGACTTATTACATAGACATAGTGACATAGAGATATTGATTTTGGTAGAACTATTGTGTTTTCCGGAAAAGATAAGAAGATATGGGTGAAATAATATGCCCTGTGAAGAGCTCCCAATTTCGTTACTCAAATATTCGCTTTTATTAGTGAACTATTGACTATTAGCACTTCTCAAGCTTCATTATAGATACATAGTGACATAGATACGTTGGATTTGATATATATTTAGTGTTTGGCGGTACAGAAAAGGAGAGATGGAAGATATTTATGGGGGGTCTTGCGTATTTAATTTGGTAAGTAGTAATTGCCTGTATTAGTGGTATATATTTTCGATTATCTTGCTATACCCTGTCCCAAACAGGCAGGTCAGAAATCGTATCACCCAACCTCGGTAACTCACAAAGGGCTGGAGCAAATGGGCTGTAAATCTCCCCACCCACTGCCCGGCCGACTCTTCCCAAACGGTAGAAAAATCGGCTCGACCATTATATTAGTGTGTGAGTTCTAGAGGTTAAGGGGAGGTTTTTAGTTGATTCCCTAGACTTCCATCAAGCTTAAAATTACGCCCTCTAGACCCTCTTTCAAGCTAAATTTTTACATTTTTCGGTAGAAAAATTTCCCGGCCGAAGGCCGAACTCTTACATTACAGGCTCGCTATCGCTCGCCAGGATTTGTTTTACCCCTAAATGACACGAAAGATCTTAAAATTGACAGAAATGGGGCGAAAGTTCCTAAAATCGCCAAACTAATGGGGCGAACGTCTTAAAATCTCAAAATCAATGGGGCTAAACCTGAATGAGAAAGGAGTTCAGTAAAAAATCCCTCAAGTGGAAATCTCCCCTTAATGTTCAATAGTCCCGGCCTAACTATTTGGAACACGGTATAGTATCAATGTTTATAAGTTATATGAAATTTGAACAGATCAATATATACAATTGTACAGCCAAATTCAATAATATTCCGTGACTATAGTCTATTCGCTGTAAGTAGCCGATAAATGACCTCTAACCTCTGTAACTACAAAACGACTAGAGTAATCGAGCCAATATTTCTACCATTTAGGAAGAGTCAGTCAAGGAATAGATGTGATAATTTACAGCCAATTTGCTCTAGCCCTCTTTGAATTACAGAGGATAGAGTTCATGATTTCTCGCCTGCTTACAGCGAATAGACTATAGTCACGGACTATTATTGAATTTGGCTGTACAATTGTATATATTGATCTGTTCAAATTCCACATAATACCTATACCCTGTTCTCAATATGTAGGCCAGAACTCGTGAACTCTATAACCTCTACAACTCACAAACGACTCGGGTAATGGAGCCAACATCTCTTATCATTTGGGAAGGGCCAGCCAGGGAACAGGTGTGGACATCCACAGACCACCTACTACAGCCCCCCACCAATTCCCGACTTGTGAGTTTCGTTTTATAAGGAAGTTGGAGTGTAGCCATCAATATGTATCAGAATTATCAGCTAAAATACGGTCATAGATACATAAAACCAAATACGGTCATAGATACATAAAACCAAATACGGTCATAGATACATAAAACCAAATACGGTCATAGATACATAAAACCAAATACGGTCATAGATACATAAAACCAAATACGGTCATAGATACATAAAACCAAATACGGTCATAGATACATAAAACCAAATACGGTCATAGATACATAAAACCAAATACGGTCATAGATACATAACAAACAAATTGAACATACTTTTTATCCATTAGAAACCCACATTATTATTGCATTTCTCTTTAATATCAATGTTTACAGCTCCAACTTCCTTATAGAACGAAACTCGCAAGAAGTCAATTACAGAGGCTAGGGTTCACGACATCTGGCCTACCTATTTGGAACGCTGTATAGTACTATTCTCTTGTTGCCCTAAGAGTGTATAGAGTTATGTGTCTCTAGATTCCACACTTATTGTCATGGAGGTTTTTGGTATCCTATTTATTGTGACTGTACAGATTTAACCTGATTAGGCCTATATCAGGGGAGGTGTGGTGGAGTGGTCTTGCCACTGGCCTGGTAATCCAAAGGTCCCGGGTTCAAATCCCGATGTATCAATGGGAAGATATTATTGGGATGGAATTTGTGCTGTACCTAGTATCAGTGCATTACCACAAGCCCACCGAAACGTCAATAAAATACCCTCATTGTTCCCTGATTAAATAGCACTGTATGAATATTCCCATATTCAAAATATGCTATAGGGGTGCAATGCCTGGTGAGTTATCTGCTCACAGGTGGCGTTGTGTGTGTAAGTGTGAGAGTCCGAGTGTAGGGGTCGAGACAGTGAAGCACGGGAACGAGGTGGCTTCAGAGATGGGGTCGTTTCGGGCCATGAGTGAGCACCGTGCCTCATGTGAAGGCAAGATGGCAGGTGCTCGTTGTACTCTACGTGCTTCACATGTCTCACTCCCTAGACTGGAACAAGACCTCACGGGCTTCACTGTTCATTGTAAAGCGGTGAATGTTAAGGCTCTCAGCCTATGCCCGAGAGGAAGTAAGTTGGAATATAGAAAAAAAAAAAAAAAAAAAAAAAGACAGAGCAAGAACAGGGAAAACACAAAAACAACATAAAACAAAAAATAAACACAGATAAAAAACACAAACTCACACACATCCAGGTCACCCAGGAACGGGATGAACACACACAGATGGGACAGGGATATAGAGTATAATACAGTCATTGCACACGAGGACAAGTCAAGATAATGTTGTGTAAGAAAGGCATAACATAGGTGATTATGGTTCTGCAAATTGTGTTGGGAATAAAGAGTTGCAAATTGTGTTGAGAATAAAGAGTTGCAAATTGTGTTGGGAATAAAGAGTTGTAAATTGTGTTGGGAATAAAGAGTTGTAAATTGTGTTGGGAATAAAGAGTTGCAAATTGTGTTGGGAATAAAGAGTTGCAAATTGTGTTGGGAATAAAGAGTTGCAAATTGTGTTGAGAATAAAGAGTTGCAAATTGTGTTGGGAATAAAGAGTTGTAAATTGTGTTGGGAATAAAGAGTTGTAAATTGTGTTGGGAATAAAGAGTTGCAAATTGTGTTGGGAATAAAGAGTTGTAAATTGTGTTGGGAATAAGAGTTGCAAATTGTGTTGGGAATAAAGAGTTGTAAATTGTGTTGGGAATAAAGAGTTGCAAATTGTGTTGAGAATAAAGAGTTGCAAATTGTGTTGGGAATAAAGAGTTGTAAATTGTGTTGGGAATAAAGAGTTGTAAATTGTGTTGGGAATAAAGAGTTGCAAATTGTGTTGGGAATAAAGAGTTGTAAATTGTGTTGGGAATAAAGAGTTGCAAATTGTGTTGGGAATAAAGAGTTGCAAATTGTGTTGGGAATAAAGAGTTGTAAATTGTGTTGGGAATAAAGAGTTGCAAATTGTGTTGGGAATAAAGAGTTGCAAATTGTGTTGAGATAAAGAGTTGCAAATTGTGTTGGGAATAAAGAGTTGTAAATTGTGTTGGGAATAAAGAGTTGTAAATTGTGTTGGGAATAAAGAGTTGCAAATTGTGTTGGGAATAAAGAGTTGTAAATTGTGTTGGGAATAAAGAGTTGCAAATTGTGTTGGGAATAAAGAGTTGTAAATTGTGTTGGGAATAAAGAGTTGCAAATTGTGTTGAGAATAAAGAGTTGCAAATTGTGTTGGGAATAAAGAGTTGTAAATTGTGTTGGGAATAAAGAGTTGTAAATTGTGTTGGGAATAAAGAGTTGCAAATTGTGTTGGGAATAAAGAGTTGTAAATTGTGTTGGGAATAAAGAGTTGCAAATTGTGTTGGGAATAAAGAGTTGCAAATTGTGTTGGGAATAAAGAGTTGCAAATTGTGTTGAGAATAAAGAGTTGCAAATTGTGTTGGGAATAAAGAGTTGTAAATTGTGTTGGGAATAAAGAGTTGCAAATTGTGTTGGGAATAAAGAGTTGCAAATTTGTAATAGACAAATAAGTAACGATGAAGGATGAATAACACGGAGATGAACAAGTGAGAGAAAGGTTAACGAAATGAAATCCGTGTTGATAATGTAAAAGAGGAAAATAAATCTGACAAAGTAAGAGAAATGAGTACCAGTGTGTGTGTGTGTGTGTGTGTGTGTGTGTGTGTGTGTGTGTGTGTGTGTGTGTGTGTGTGTGTGTCGTCCTTTTCATTGTATGCTGGCTACTATTAGACAATTGTATTCAATTTAAGAAGGGCCTCCAGCCATCAAAAGGCTTCAAACTATCCTAATTAGCCCATTATAATACCACAGATCTTTCTAAAGCTGCACAAAATTGTCTAAATATAAAACAAATACGACGTCGCCGGTCCAGAAGGAATTAAAGGAGAGAGAGAGAGAGAGAGAGAGAGGGGGGGGGGGGGGTGAGCGAGAGAGGAGAGAGAGCGAGCACCATGTCAGAATCAGACCAGGGCCAGGTGGTTTAATTATGTAGATGAGGCGGTGGAGACAATGTTCAATTAGTTCTCCTCAATCTGGAACACCCCGTTATCCATATTACTCTCCTTCAACATACAACGATCATTTTCGCAAGGTTCGACTAGATGAAGATTTGTTTTTGTCATCATTTTGTTATCATGTCCAGTTTTTCGATCCATTCCCTGGAGACCAGCACGACACACATTGCTGAATGGTAAGACAAGTAGAAAGTAGCTACGAGGTGCCGTTGTACAGGCTTATCTCTCAATACCTTCACCTGACCTGACCTGACCTGAACTGAATCCCGCAAAATGTTATTGTTTCCGACATGTAGGGTGTTGAACGAAAGCCAGGTCCACTCTTTTGATCTACCTATCTATTTTCAATCGATTTGCTCAGGCCCATTCCCCATTTTTTCAATTTTGATTTTATTTTATTATTGTTTGTTTTTTACTGGGGGTGACCGACTCAAGACAGAGCCATAATAGGGAAAAAAACCACACACAAACAAATAAAAGCACAAATTTACACACATCTAGGTCACCCAGGCGAAGACCCAGAGACCAGGGATCACCAAGGTCACTCTTTTGATAGTAGTCTTTCTTAATGTACATCCAAGGTTAAAATCATGGTACCGGTATATACATTAGCTTAGATTATGTTTCTGGAAGTGATATAATGGCCAAAAACAATGCTAGTTCATGTTAACTTTCTTGTATCTCAAATCCCGGGAGGACCATAGGCTTTCATTAGTTGATTCAAGTACAGTCGTGCTAATAAGTCATGTCCCAGCTGTCATTACGTTTGGCTTGCTTTGTACTGTTTTAATGTCTGCCAGATGTTGAATAGGGTGGGTAAGTGTAGGAACATGTTTGTATATTCCACTCGTTATGAAGAAATGAAGCTTAGATATGGCTGATACCAATTATTGATCAAAACATACATGGTGCCGAGACATCACTTATTAGCGCGACTGTACATTGGGGTTTGTAATGGATGATTAATGTTAAGAACGGGGTGTTTCTTAATTCAATCAAGTCTTCAAACAAAATTGCTCCGGTTTGACACCCTGCCGACCGACAAGTTGCACCTTTACATGCTGTATGGTATGACCACTTCTCATCTGACTGAATCCAGAGACATTTTGAGGTTAATAAGCGTTTTAGCAGTTTATTCTGGCTGTCATTAGACGATTATATACAGCTTAGGAAGGATCTGTGGGGTTGGAATGGGTAAACACTATCTCAATTATTTCTTTGACTTCCATACACCTTTTCTAATCCGATTATTAAAACCATCGAATAATATTCAGAAAACAGAATAAAGCGCGACGTCGATTCTCAGAGGGTTAATTTAATGTATAAATTGAACTTTCCCTAAATTAGGAGATGCACGAATATGTTAATTATTTCCGGTGGTGACCTTAAGGGGAGATCTCCACTTGAGGGATTTTTTTCTTGACCTCTTTCTCCCTCATGTTTAGCCCCATTGTTTTTGATATTATAAAAAGTTTGCCCCATTAGTTTAGCGATGTTAAGAACTTTCACCCCATATTAAGACCTTTCGTGCAATTCAGGTTTCGATTTTATCCTGGCGAGCGATAGCGAGCCTGTAATTTAAGAGGAACCGGCCTTCGGCCAGGATCGGCCAATTTATCTTGAAAGGGACTCAAGGGGGTGTAATTTTAAGCTTGATGGAGGTCTAGGGAACAAACTAAATACCTCCCCTTAAGGGGGGTGACCTCGTTTTTTTCTCTTTCCCTCCCTCTCTATTTGGGTTGTAGCCATTCGGCCTACTGTTTTAAGACGTTTACCCCCATTCAGGTGTCAATTTTATCATGGCGAGCGGTAGCGGGCCAGCATATTTTTTTTTATGTTTTTTTTTACAGCAAGCTAAATTTGTACATTTTTCGCTAGAAAAATATCTCCAGCGAAGCCGGATTTCTCCATACAATGCTGGCTCGCTATCGCTCGCCAGGAAGAAATCGACACCTGGATGGGGATAAACGTCTTAAAAAGTTGGCTGAATGGGGCCGCATGGATACAAGCCAGAGAAAGAGAGCTAAAAAAGCAGATGGCCCCCTTAATTAGTAACTGCCCCAACTGAGTAGGATTAATAAATGTGAAAGTCTGGTTCCCTGCAATACGGAGAGTCGGTAAAGTCTGGTTCCCTGCAATACGGAGAGTCGGTAAAGTCTGGTTCCCTGCAATACGGAGAGTCGGTAAAGTCTGGTTCCCTGCAATACGGAGAGTCGGTAAAGTCTGGTTCCCTGCAATACGGAGAGTCGGTAAAGTGTGGTTCCCTGCAATACGGAGAGTCGGTAAAGTCTGGTTCCCTGCAATACGGAGAGTCGGTAAAGTCTGGTTCCCTGCAATACGGAGAGTCGGTAAAGTCTGGTTCCCTGCAATACGGAGAGTCGGTAAAGTCTGGTTCCCTGCAATACGGAGAGTCGGTAAAGTCTGGTTCCCTGCAATACGGAGAGTCGGTAAAGTCTGGTTCCCTGCAATACGGAGAGTCGGTAAAGTCTGGTTCCCTGCAATACGGAGAGTCGGTAAAGTCTGGTTCCCTGCAATACGGAGAGTCGGTAAAGTCTGGTTCCCTGCAATACGAGTCGGTAAAGTCTGGTTCCCTGCAATACGGAGAGTCGGTAAAGTCTGGTTCCCTGCAATACGGAGAGTCGGTAAAGTCTGGTTCCCTGCAATACGGAGAGTCGGTAAAGTCTGGTTCCCTGCAATACGGAGAGTCGGTAAAGTCTGGTTCCCTGCAATACGGAGAGTCGGTAAAGTCTGGTTCCCTGCAATACGGAGAGTCGGTAAAGTCTGGTTCCCTGCAATACGGAGAGTCGGTAAAGTCTGGTTCCCTGCAATACGGAGAGTCGGTAAAGTCTGGTTCCCTGCAATACGGAGAGTCGGTAAAGTCTGGTTCCCTGCAATACGGAGAGTCGGTAAAGTGTGGTTCCCTGCAATACGGAGAGTCGGTAAAGTCTGGTTCCCTGCAATACGGAGAGTCGGTAAAGTCTGGTTCCCTGCAATACGGAGAGTCGGTAAAGTCTGGTTCCCTGCAATACGGAGAGTCGGTAAAGTCTGGTTCCCTGCAAATACGGAGAGTCGGTAAAGTCTGGTTCCCTGCAATACGGAGAGTCGGTAAAGTCTGGTTCCCTGCAATACGGAGAGTCGGTAAAGTGTGGTTCCCTGCAATACGGAGAGTCGGTAAAGTGTGGTTCCCTGCAATACGGAGTCGGTAAAGTCTGGTTCCCTGCAATACGGAGAGTCGGTAAAGTCTGGTTCCCTGCAATACGGAGAGTCGGTAAAGTCTGGTTCCCTGCAATACGGAGAGTCGGTAAAGTAAAATATGGTGGACGAGGCCCGGTTTGGATTAATAAAAAGGGAACAAAGATATTTTTACCATGAATGAGAGAGAGAGAGAGAGAGAGAGAGAGAGAGAGAGAGAGAGAGAGAGAGAGAGAGAGAGAGAGAGAGAGAGAGAGAGAGAGAGAGAGAGAGAGAGAGAGAGAGAGAGAGAGAGAGAGAGAGAGAGAGAGAGAGAGAGAGAGAGAGAGAGAGAGAGAGAGAGAGAGAGAGAGAGAGAGAGGGCCCCTTAACAGGTAATATATTGTTAGTATTTCTAGATATATTAAGACCATTTTCCGTCAGGTTAGTAAGGATCTGTGGTAGTTAAGAAGATTATTGGAGATAGTCTGAAGCCTTATAATCGCTAGAGGTTCTTCCTAAGCTAAGCAAAATAGTCTAACAGTAGCCATAATAAAGTGCAAGGGAGGTTATACATACTGAAAGGGTTAATCTCCTCCTGTTAGTGCATAATCCTGCAACATGCAACTAAGGTCACATTCATAAATTCTTGGAAAAATGTACAATGCCTCGGAATACCCAACTCTTGAAATAATTCGCCTCTAAAACTGCTCACATGACATGACTCTGCTTCCACTGTACACATTGCACATTCAATATAGAACACATGTTGTAGCAACTCCTGGACACATGTTGAAAGTATTAGGGGGAGGTATTTAGTTTGTTCCCTACGTTTTCATCAAGCTTAAAATTACACCCCCTAGACCCCCTTTCAAGATAAATTTGTACATTTTTCGGTAGAAAAATGTCCCCGCCGGAGGCTGGTTGCTCTTAAATTACAGGCTCGCTATCGCTCGCCAGGAACAAATCGACACCTGAATGGCAGGAAAGGTCTTAAAATTGACAGAAATGGGGCGAATGTTCTTAAAATCGCCAAACTAATGGGGCGACCGTCTTAAAATCTCAAAAGCAATGGGGCTAAACATGTGGGAGAAAGGGGTCCAGAAAAAAATCACTCAAGTCGATATCTCCCCTTAAGGGAAGATGGGTCGTTTTTCAGGTCCCCCTTCTCCCTCATGTTTAGCCCTATTAGTTTTCAGATGTTAAGGCGTGTGGTCTATTAGCTTGGAGAAGACCTTTCATCCCATTTTTATATAAATAGCAAGACCTTTCGTGCCATTTAGGAGTCGATTTTTGTCTTGGCGAGGGATAGCGAGCCTGTAATTTAAGAAATTTTTCTGTCGAAAAATGTACAGATTTATCTTGAAGGGGATAATATAAGGGGATGTCTAGGGAGTAATATTTTAAGCTTGATGGATATATTGACATATATTGATATATTGACATTATACCTGCACGCTAGTCTTTTAACCCCTTCAGTACCAGGGACGGCCTTTTCGTCGTATTCTCAACACTATTCAGACGATTTTTATTCAGCTTAGGAAGGACCTCTAGCAATAATAAGACTTCAAACTATCTCAACCAACCCTTTTAACTACCACAGATCCTTCCTAAGCTGTATAATAGCGTCTCAATACAGCTAGCATAAAATATACCACACGTCGCTGGTACACAAAAGGTTAACACTGTTGTCATATTTTCAAAGGTCAAACTACTAGAAAGTGTTATATTTTTCACGGTGTAATAATGGAAATGTCAACAATGTTCATACAAGTATACAGTGTGTGTATATAGTGTGTGTGTATAGTGTGTGTATATTGTGTGTGTATACAGTGTGTGTATATTGTGTGTGTATATAGTGTGTGTATATAGTGTGTGTATATAGTGTGTGTATATAGTGTGTGTATATTGTGTGTGTATATAGTGTGTGTATATAGTGTGTGTATATTGTGTGTGTATATAGTGTGTGTATATAGTGTGTGTGTATAGTGTGTGTATATGGTGTGTGTGTATATGTAGTGTGTGTACAGTATATAGTGTGTGTATATTTAGTGTGTGTATATTTAGTGTGTGTATATGTAGTGTGTGTATATAGTGTGTGTATATATAGTGTGTATATGGTGTGTGTATATAGTGTGTGTATATTGTGTGTGTATAGTGTGTGTGTATAGTGTGTGTATAGTGTGTGTATATAGTGTGTGTATATAGTGTGTGTATATTGTGCTGGAGCTTAACTAAATATTTACATATATCATATCTACCCTACTTTTATCATATGTAGCCTATATTCATATTTCATCATATTGCTACATAACATCATATTTATATTTTATCATTTATATCGTGTTTGTTTTTGTTTTGTTTTGTATTCTTGCCTCCAGTATTGTCACCGTGTATGACTGTATACTGCTATACGTGTGTATGTATCCGTGTATGACTGTATCTACTATGTATGTATCCGTGTATGACTGTATACTACTATGTATGTATCCGTGTATGACTGTATCTACTATGTATGTATCCGTGTATGACTGTATTTACTACTATGTACCGGTATGTATCCATGTATGACTGTGTAAACTACTATGTATGTATCCATGTATGACTGTGTATACTACTATGTATGTATCCGTGTATGACTGTATTTACTACTATGTTGCATCTCTCTCGCTATTCTATCGCTACTATAATAATCAGTGTTCCTCAGAGCTATCCCAGTGCATACCACCTCCTTTACGTAGGGCACGTGGTACCCGTCTTGCAACTCAATCCCACCCCTACTCTGTGCAACTCTCCAACCCAAGAGTGAAACGTTACTCTCAAACTTTCTTCTACTCAACAGCTGAGCTCTGGAACTCTCTCCCAGAATCAGTCTTTCCCTCTTCCTATGACTTAAATTGCTTCAAACTCCGTGTGTCCAGGCATTTTGGCTCGAACGTCCCTTGATTTTGGCCCTGTCACTCTTTCAACTATGGGGGAGGCACTCGCTATAGGCAGTTATGCCTTTTGCCTCCCTCAATCACATAGATTTTTTTTTTTTTTTTTTACCGGTATGTATCCATGTATGACTGTAAGTCGCCGCGTATGACGGACTTTAATATAAATATTAATACATATAAATAGGAAATAACTATGCATCTCTCTCTCTCTCACTCACACACTCTCACTCTCTCCTGGGTTGGCTATGCAGTAAAGAGTCCAAAGGGAGCCTGCCCCCCCCCCCCCTGTACTATGATGATCTCACGTCTGCTGCCTAACAAGGAGGGAGGAGAGAGAGCATGTGTAGAGAGAGAGCATGTGTGTGTGTGTGTGGGGGGGGGGGGGGGGGGGGGGGGGGGGTGAGGTAGCAGGGGAGGAGTGCCAGGGGGAGGGGAGGGGAGGGGGAGTACACAGGAAGAGGTAGCAAGGGAGCCATACTAGGCGGAAGTAAAAAGGTGTGTAATCTCCCTAAAGAAAATTAAAAACAAAAACAATAATTAACTAGCATTAATTACGTCACAGATAACAATAAAACTCTACCACACTAGGCATATTCTTTATAACCTCCCTGATTACGGAAATAATAAAACTCTACCACACTAGGCATATTCTTTATAACCTCCCTGATTACGGAAATAATAAAACTCTACCACACTAGGCATATTCTTAAAACCTCTCTGATTACGGAAATAATAAAACTCTACCACACTAGGCATATTCTTTATAACCTCCCTGATTACGGAAATAATAAAACTCTACCACACTAGGCATATTTCAGCCTCGGTTTCTTTTCCACTGACGGTAAATTGCTAAAGTTGCTATCATGATTTCTCCGAGTTTTGGAAGATTTTGTAGCGAAATATGGGGCTAGTTATTTACACTGGGTCTTAAGGGGAGATCTCCACTTGAGGGATTTTTTTCTTGACCCCTTTCTCCGTCATGGTTAGCCCCATTGCTTTTGAGGTTTTAAGACGTTTGCCCCATTAGTTTGGTGATTTTAAGAATTTCCGCGCCATTCTGTCAATTTAAAGACCTTTTGTGCAATTTAGGTGTCGATTTTATCCTGGCGAGCGATAGCGAGCCTGTAATTTAAGAGTAAACGGCCTTCGGCCGGGATATTTTTCTACCGAAAAATGTACAAATTTATCTTGAAAGGGGGTCAAGGGGGTGAAATTTTAAGATTGCTGGAGGAGTAGGAAACAAACTAGAAACCTCCCCTTAATATGATGCAGAGACACAGTATATAGTTGCTTAGGTTTCCGTTAGTTATCGATAAATCAGTGGCTAAGGGATTCAATTTACCGCCAGCTGAAAAGAAACACGAGTATAGTCCATCCATTCTATTAACCCCTTCAGACACATATGACGCAGAGGTTGCCAGATTAGCAATAAGAGTTCTCTCACTCTTATAATTACCTCTCCAAAATTAGTTTTCTGCCCACAGCTAACTCAAAGACAACTGCAGAGGTTGAAGTGACTAAACTAAAGGTTTCTAAATACCCCTGATGGTAACAAAGGCTTTAAAGTATCCCCAATAGGCTCAACACAGCTAACTCAAAAGACAACTGCAGAGGTTGAAGTAACTAAACTAAAGGTTTCTAAATACCCCTGATGGTAACAAAGGCTTTAAAGTATCCCCAATAGGCTCAACACAGCTAACTCAAAAGACAACTGCAGAGGTTGAAGTAACTAAACTAAAGGTTTCTAAATACCCCTGATGGTAACAAAGGCTTTAAAGTATCCCCAATAGGCTCAACACAGCTAACTCAAAGACAACTGCAGAGGTTGAAGTGACTAAACTAAAGGTTTCCCCTGATGGTAACAAAGGCTTTAAAGTATCCCCAATAGGCTCAACACAGCTAACTCAAAGACAACTGCAGAGGTTGAAGTAACTAAACTAAAGGTTTCTAAATACCCCTGATGGTAACAAAGGCTTTAAAGTATCCCCAATAGGCTCAACACAGCTAACTCAAAAGACAACTGCAGAGGTTGAAGTAACTAAACTAAAGGTTTCTAAATACCCCTGATGGTAACAAAGGCTTTAAAGTATCCCCAATAGGCTCAACACAGCTAACTCAAAGACAACTGCAGAGGTTGAAGTAACTAAACTAAAGGTTTCTAAATACCCTGATGGTAACAAAGGCTTTAAAGTATCCCCAATAGGCTCAACACAGCTAACTCAAAGACAACTGCAGAGGTTGAAGTGACTAAACTAAAGGTTTCTAAATACCCCTGATGGTAACAAAGGCTTTAAAGTATCCCCAATAGGCTCAACACAGCTAACTCAAAGACAACTGCAGAGGTTGAAGTAACTAAACTAAAGGTTTCTAAATATCCCTGATGGTAACAAAGGCTTTAAAGTATCCCCAATAGGCTCAAAATCGCGTCATATGTCGGAGAGGGTTAAGGGGAAATGAGGTTTTTCTAGTCCCCTTCTTCCTTGTTTAGGCTCATTATTCTTCAGATTTCATGACGCTCAGTCCATTACTTTGGCGATTTTAGGACCTTTCGCCCCCTTTCTTTGTCAATATTAAACCTTGTGTCATTTAGGTGTCGATTGTCTCCTGGCGAGCGAAAGCGAGCCTGTAATTTAGGTCTTTGGCCGGGACATTTGTCTGGCAGTCCCTTACCCACTCTAAACCACTGTTTGGACACTTGATCCTCAGTGTTTTGGAGGACAAGCAACCTAGAAGGGTCACTAGATCTGTTGTTGCTTGATTTCCTTTCCTTTGTACCGAAAGAAATGGTACAAATAGATCACCAATTTCCCAAGATTTACCTTGATTTCCTGTGTCCTCATATAAGTCTTCTTTGTATCTTTGTCTTGTCCATGTATTCCTCCTCCTCCTCCTCATTCCTTTGTATCATGTATTCCACCTCAACCTCCTCATTCTGTTTCCTAACTCACCCATTCCCCAGGACTTTCTTTAATTTACTGTCCTCATAAAAGTCTTGTTTTGACCTTTATTTTGCTCATGTATTTCTCCTCATTTTTAGTTAAGGGGAGGTATTTAGTTTGTTCCCTAGACCTCCATCAAGCTTAAAATTACACCCCCTTGAGTCCCTTTCAAGATAAATTTGTACATTTTTCGGTAGAAAAATGTTCCTTTTAAATTACAGGCTCGCTATCGCTCGCCAGGATAAAATCGACACCTGAATTGCACGAAAAGTCTTAATATGGGGTGAAAGTTCTTAAAATCGCTAAAGTAATGGGGCAAACGTTGTATAATATCAAAAGCAATGGGGCTAAACATGAGGGAGAAAGGGGTCAAGCAAAAAATCCCTCAAGTGGAGATCTCCCCTTGATGTATTCCTCTCCTATTTCCTATTTTCTAGCTCACCAATTTCCCAAGATTTACTTTGATTTGCTGTCATACATATACGCCTTCTTTATATCTTCGTTATACCTTCTTTATATCTTCGTTATACCTTCTTTATACCTTCTTTATATCTTCGTTATACCTTCTTTATATCTTCGTTATACCTTCTTTATATCTTCGTTATACCTTCTTTATATCTTCGTTATACCTTCTTTATATCTTCGTTATACCTTCGTTATACCTTCTTTATATCTTCGTTATACCTTCTTTATATCTTCGTTATACCTTCTTTATATCTTCTTTATATCTTCGTTATACCTTCTTTATATCTTCTTTATATCTTCGTTATACCTTCTTTATATCTTCGTTATACCTTCTTTATATCTTCGTTATACCTTCTTTATATCTTCGTTATACCTTCTTTATATCTTCGTTATACCTTCTTTATATCTTCGTTATACCTTCTTTATATCTTCGTTAATCCTTCTTTATATCTTCGTTATACCTTCTTTATATCTTCGTTATACCTTCTTTATATCTTCGTTAATCCTTCTTTATATCTTCGTTAATCCTTCTTTATATCTTCGTTATACCTTCTTTATATCTTCGTTATACCTTCGTTATATCTTGGTTATTCTCACGTATTCCTACTCCTCATTCTTGTTTATCATGTATACCTCCTCAACCTCATTATTTGTCCTAGTTCACCATTATTTCCTAGGACTTACTTACTTGTACGGTCATCATATACACCTTAATTAATTTACATCTTCCTTATTCTCATGTATTCCTCCTCTTCATACCTTTTTAATCATGTATTCCTCCACCTCCTCCTCCTTCCTATCTCACCAATTTCCCAGGATCACATATGTAAGTTTTCATGGTTTTGTCATATACATTCCTCCTCTTTCCTAGCTCGCACAGTCTCCCAGGACTTACTTTTCTTTTCCTTTGAACTGGAGGTATAAATGGTTCCCACCCGGACCTTACAGCGCCCCCAGCAGGAGGGAGGCGCCCCGGGGAGATCTGGAGTGGGACCAAGGGGCACAATGAGACCAGGGAAAAGGAAATAAGAAGGCGTTGCAATAAGAAGAGAGGAAATAGTCATATAACAGAGGAATTGAGATCAAGAAATGCAGAGGGTGTATGAAGAAAGGCAAAGAGGAGAGAGAGAGAGAGAGAGAGAGAGAGAGAGAGAGAGAGAGAGAGAGAGAGAGAGAGTACAAAGGAAATCAAGCAACAACAGGTCTAGTGACCCTTCTAGGCTGCTTGTCCTCCAAAACACTGAGGATCAAGTGTCCAAACAGTGGTTTAGAGTGGGTAAGGGAACATTGGAAAGGGAACTACTGCCCTAGAACTAATATTCGTGGCAGGAGAGAGAGAGAGAGAGAGAGAGAGAGAGAGAGAGAGAGAGAGAGAGAGAGAGAGTATAAAGGAGAGAAGAAATAGAGCCATATAAAAGAGGAATTTAAACCAAGAAATATAAAGTGTGATTGAAGGGAAGAGGAATAGGAAGAAATACAAAGATAAAGCAAGGAGAAGGGGAGAAAATAAATGGGGGCGATGAAGGCATATCAAATTATATGCTTTTGAATATTTACCCCGAAAGTTATACGCACTTTATATAGTTCATTGGTCCGTCCGCATTTGGAATATTGAGTCCAGGTTTGGTCCCCATACCATAAAAAGGACTTCGAAAAACTAGAGAGAGTACAACGGAGAGCATCAAAAGTGATACCCCAACTAAGAAATAAATCACATGAGGAACAACTTAAGGGCAGGTTTTTAGTTTGTTCCCTAGACCTCCATCAAGCTTAAAATTACACCCCCTTGAGTCCCTTTCAAGATATATTTGTACATTTTTCGGTAGAAAAATGTCCCGGCCGAAGGCCGGTCCCTCTTAAATTACAGGCTCGCTGTCGCTCGCCAGGACAAAATTGACACCTGAATGGCACGAAAGGTCTTAATATGGGGTGAAAGTTCTTAAAATCGCTAAACTAATGGGGCAAACGTTTTATAATATCAAAAGCAATGGGGCTAAACATGAGGGAGAAAGGGGTCAAGAAAAAAATCCCTCAAGTGGAGATCTCCCCTTAACCCCTTCAACACGATGACGTAATTTCCCTCATATTCTGGGTAACATTACACGATTTTCTTTAGCTTGTAATCTACCTCCAGGACTCAAAGGGGAAAATGCGATCTCAATAAACCCTCTGAAACACGTAGGTCATTCTTAAACTGCCAAACGTCGTCGAATTTCAGCCTAAATCCAAAGTAATAAAGGCGTCCTCGTGCTGAAAGGGTTAACAGGAGGAGAACCAATTGGTGTATGTCCCGTTTCGAGGCTAGGAGGAATGAAGAGGTCAGGGGAAAAGAGTGAAATGAAAATGCAAAGAGTAAGGCCGCTGCAACATGTTAGTGGGAAGTAATAACCTCTGTTGTACCCGGGGCGGCTTTTGTGTTCTTTGGTGTGACTGTTTATGATGGTGGAATAATGCTGACTTGTGTGTGTGAGAGAGAGAGAGAGTGAGAGAGGAGATAGAGAGGAGAGAGAGAGAGAGTGAGAGTATTAAGAGAGTGAGTGAGTGAGAGTTGCGTGAGTGAGTGAGTGAGTGAGTGAGAGAGAGAGAGAGAGAGCGAGTGAGTGAGTGAGTGAGAGAGAGCGAGCGAGAGAGAGAGAGAGAGAGAGAGAGAGGGGGGGGGGGGGAGGGGCGCGCTACCTATAGTATGGCATTTGTTAAACACATGCATAACAAACATAATATTGTCATAATGACCAGACACTTCTATCTTCCATTATGTTGACTAAGCCATTCTGTACCGTCATCGTCTATATCATTTGATGCTTGCTATATTTAGACGATTGTGTGCAGCTTAAGAAGGATCTATGGCAGTAGAAAGGGTTAAGGGGAGGTATTTACTTTGTTCCCTAGACCTCCATCAAGCTTAAAAATTACACTCCCTTGACCCTCTTCAAGATAAATTTGTACATTTTTCGGTAGAAAAATGTCCCGGCCGAAGGCCGTTTCCTCTTACATTACAGGCTCGCTATCGCTCGCCAGGAAAAAATCGACACCTAAATGGCACGAAATGTCTAAAAATTGATATAAATGGTGCGAAAGTTCTTAAAATCGCCAAACTAATGGGGCGAACGTCTTAAAATCTCAATAGCAGTGGAGTTAAACATGAGGGAGAAAGGGGTCAAGAAAAAAATCCCTCAAGTGGAGATCTGCCCTTAAGTGAGATAGTTCGAAGCCTGTTAGTTGCTAGAGGCGCTTTGGAAAGTGAATTAAATCGTCTAATAGTATCAAGCATATAATTAAAAAGACGTCTCCGGTACAGAAGGGGATAACAAGGGTTGAGTATTTGCAAACCTAACTAAATTTACAGCAAGCACGGGGTGATGGGCTGGTCTATCAGAGTGAGAACGGAGCGATCTCTGTCATACCCATAGCTTACTCTGACTGTTCCTTTTACTTATATATTTTCTAGATCTCAAGTGACGGCGTCTCTTCCGTGGATTGACCTCCCAATCTGCCTACCTAGAAGTTGGCAAATTGGAAGCCAAAGCGTCACATTATTCCTTTGCCCCTCAGCTTTCTCTTCATAATTGCTGAGGGGCACAGGGCCCTGGGTGGGGCTTTGGTTTCCGGGGCGTTTCCGCACCCTCCTCAGCTCCCCGCCATGGAGTGGCTTCGGTCACCCAGGCTTTATTGTGGTCGGCAGGGAGGGTTCTGCGGGGGCGCTCGGGTATGGCCTTGGCCTTGCTCGGGGCCTTGGGGCTGTTCGGCCAGGCAGCTTGGGGAACAACAACAACAACAACAACTATAGTCTGTTCGTTATAAGTAGAAGATAAATCCTATCCACTAACCCTATATGACTAAACAATAAGTAGGATAATCGAGTTAATATTCCTACCATTTGTGAAGACTTAAGGGGAGATCTCCACTTGAGGGATTTTTGTCTTGACCCCTTTCACCCTCATGTTTAGCCCCATTGCTTTTGATATTATAAAACGTTTGCCCCATTAGTTTAGCGATTTTAAGAACTTTCACCCCATATTAAGACCTTTCGTGCAATTCAGGTGTCGATTTTATCCTGGCGAGCGATAGCGAGCCTGTAATTTAAGAGGAACCGGCCTTCGGCCGGGACATTTTTCTACCGAAAAATGTACAAATTTATCTTGAAAGGGACTCAAAGGGGTGTAATTTTAAGCTTGATGGAGGTCTAGGGAACACACTAAATACCTCCTCTTAAGGGGACTGTGGTTATTTGGGGGGTCTATCGACGTACATATTCATTTTTAGTTTCCTCGCTAGACCTCCATCAATCTTATAAAAACACTCACCCAAGACCCTCCTTCAAGATAAATTTGTACATTTCTCGATAGAAAAAGGCCGGTTCCTCTTAAATTACAGGCTCGCTATCGCTCGCCAGGAAAAAATCGAAGAAATGGGGCGGAAGGTCTTAACATCGACAAACTAATGGGGCAAACATCTTAAAATCTGAAAACTAATGGGGCTAAGCATGAGGGAGAAGGGATCTAGCCACCATAAACAGCCAACACAAACGAATACAAAAGCCCCCCCGGTTGTAAAGGAGAGGTCATTCCTTGCCACTAACATGTTGGGGTCGTGTTGTTCCTTGCATTTTAATATTACTTTTATCACTGACATCTCTCCTACCTCCTAGCCTCGAAACGGGACATAAGTTAAAAATAGCATTAAAGGTGAAAGCATAGAAAATACACTGACTATAAGAGACATATGATAAAATGGAAGAGTGCGATTGATAGCACATGAATTAATTAAATCTAACACCCAAGCCAAATGGAGGATAATACAAATTAAATGTTGGCAAAGTAAATATTGTCCAGTTAACCCTTTCACGTTTTTATGACGCAGAGGTTGCCAGATTAGCAATAAGAAATAGAGTTCTCTCACTGATAATTTACCTCTCCAAAATTAGTTTTCTGCCCACAGCTAACTCAAAGACAACTGCAGAGGTTGAAATAACTAAACTAAAGGTTTCTAAATACCCCTGATGGTAACAAAGGCTTTAAAGTATCCCCAATAGGCTCAACACAGCTAACTCAAAGACAACTGCAGAGGTTGAAGTAACTAAACTAAAGGTTTCTAAATACCCCTGATGGTAACAAAGGCTTTAAAGTATCCCTAATAGGTTCAAAATCGCGTCATATGTCGGAGAGGGTTAACTTTTTAGCACTGATGATTTCCTCGTGTTTGGGCAAGGGAGAGATAATGGGGGCGAGAGGGCAAGGGAGAGATAATGGGGGCGAGAGGGCAAGGGAGAGATAATGGGGGCGAGAGAGTTACAGACATACAAGAGGGATCAGTGGATGTTGGAGTACCCCTGATCAGGGACGGGAGTGAGGTTTGTTTCCTATGGGCATGAAGGAGACAAAAGGCAAAGCTGCCTGTGACAAGTCCCCCCCCCCCCCCAAGGTTGAAAGAGTGGTAGAGAACCAACATCAAGGTACATTAGAGCCAGCATTATATGTAGAAATCCGGCTTCGCCGGAGACATTTTTCTATCGAAAAATGTACAAATTTAGCCTGCTGTCAAACAAAAATAAAAAATATGCTGGCTCGCTACCGCTCACCAGTAAAAAATTGACACCTGGATGGGGATAAACGTCTTAAAACAGTAGGCTGAATGGGGGTCAAATGGACACAAGCCAGAGAAAGATAGAAAAGGACAGAACCAAAACAGGTCACCCCCCTCAAGGGAGCCTCAGCGTATTGATTGACTCTTTTATATATATTTTTATAATTTTTTATATTTCCTTCTTAAACTTCCATCAAGCGTTAAAAAAAACAATCTCCCAAGACTAAGTTTTTTTGGGCCACACTTTGAGGTCGATCATGTTAGGATAAGGTATGTTAGGTTAATATTTGGGCTTGGTTAGATTTCATCTGGCAATGTGTGGCATGGTAGGACTTGTCTATGTTTAAATTAGGTCTTCAACAAATCTTTTAACCAAGCAAATGCAGCTTATTTTACTACTTGTATACCAAAAATGTATGGATTAGGATTACGATTATCAATGGGAAGGGAGAGAGAAAAGGATGACCAGGGAAAATGAAACTAGTGACAGGGCGAAAGTGAACGAAAGGAAAGAGAAAAGGACTGTATTAATATGTAGTATCCACACACACACACACATATATATATATATATATATATATATGGTGTAGGGTTCCTGGTATCACTGACATAATTACCTTCGTTACCAGCCACACAGCTCAGTTCCTGCTGCTGTTTCTTACTATATATTCTTATGTCTGGTATCTCTCCCTTGTCAGTGCCACGTATTCTAGTTTTGCTCTCTCTCTCTCTCTCTCTCTCTCTCTCTCTCTCTCTCTCTCTCTCTCTCTCTCTCTCTCTCTCTCTCTCTCTCTCTCTCTCTCTCTCTCTCTCTCTCTCTCTCACTCTATCTCTCTCTCTCTCTCTCTCTCTCTCTCTCTCTCTCTCTCTCTCTCTCTCTCTCTCTCTCTCTCTCTCTCTCTCTCTCTCTCTCTGTACAAATTCATCTTGAAGGAGGGTCTTGGGGGTGTTTTTTTAAAGCTTGATGGAGGTCTAGGGAGGAAACAAATACAAAATATACAAATATACAAACATGTAGCAAATAAATACGCCCATCCCGCCTTAAGGGGAGGTCTCCACTTGAGGGATGTTTTTCTTGACTCCTTTCTCCCTCATGTTTAGCCCCATTCCTTTTGATATTATAAAACGTTTGCCCCATTAGTTTAGCGATTTTAAGAACTTTCACCCCATATTAAGACCTTTCGTGCCATACAGGTGTCGATTTTATCCTGGCGAGCGATAGCGAGCCTGTAATTCAAGAGGAACCGGCCTTCGGCCGGGACATTTTTCTACCGAAAAATGTACAAATTTATCTTGAAAGGGACTCCAGGGGGTGTAATTTTAAGCTTGATGGAGGTCTAGGGAACAAACTAAATACCTTCCCTTAAAGTACAGTATTTTAATAACTATTCTTTGTCGTTTGTCTTTGTACCATCTATAACTCTTCCGTACCTCTCTGGCATTACTCTTTAACAAAACACTTTTCATTATAGCTTTTTTCTTTTATAACATATCCCTCATCTATTATTTATCTCTTCTCCACACACACACACACACACACACACACACACACACACACACATACCGGTACATACATACACACACTCTCCGGAACTCTCTCCCTGAATCAATATTTCCCTCATCCTATGACTTAAATTGCTTCAAACTCTGTGTGTCCAAACAATTTGGCTCGATCTTTCCTTGATTTTGGCCGTCATGCCTTCAACTCTGGGGGAGGCACTCGTCACAGGCAGCTTTGCCTTTTGTCTCCCTCATCCACATAGGAAAATAACAAACAAAAATACAAAGACTCGGGTACACGCACGCACGCACGCGCGCACACACACACACACTGAATTCCCTCTTCTGGAATACTGCGTTCAATCCTGGTGCCCTTATTACCAAAAAGATATAAACAAGCTAGAACGAGTTCAACGTAGAGTTACCAAAATGATACCTAGCCTAAAGAACAAACCATACGAAGAGCCGTCTTAGAGAATTAAATCTATTTCCTTTAACCCAGCGCAGATTAAGAGGCGACTTAATTCAAGTGTTCAAAATCATCAAAGGCATCGACAATATGAACTGTAGTAAGTACTTCACTATCGACCAATCTAATTACACGCGGGGAAACGGTTGCAAAATTATTGGTAAATCTTTTAACTCGCACGAATCTAAGAATTTCTTCTTCAATCGAGTTGTCAACTTGTGGAATGGGCTTCCCCGAGACGTTATAGACTGCAGCACCGTTGATTCATTTAAATTCCGCCTAGACAAATATCTCGCATCAAACCCGCGACTGACTGCGTTTGTAAATGAATAACTTTATCCTCCCCTCAGTTACTAACCCATATGTCCCCTACTAACTTCCTAGTCCTGCCACGTTAGTGGCAGGGCAGTAGTTCCCTTTCCAATGTTCCCTTACCCACTCTAAACCACTGTTTGGACACTTGATCCTCAGTGTTTTGGAGGACAAGCAACCTAGAAGGGTCACTAGATCTGTTGTTGCTTGATTTCCTTTGTACTCCTTTGTACTTTGTACACACACACACATTCGGGTACACGCACACGCCCACACACACTAGCACACACACACACACACACACACAATATCAATTTTCCCCAAGTCTCTCTGAATCCAATAATCCCATTGACATATTAAGACAGCCAAGTAAATCCTTTCTTCAGCCACTGATTGAAAACTCATTATCGGTTCATAATTGGGTGTCTGTCCTCTCTTGATGATGACGGGAGAATTGCCGACTTGCGAGTTTCGTTCTATAAGGAAGTCGGAGCTGTACACAACAATATTTGAACAGATTTTACAGCTAAAATACGGTCGTAGTACATTTATCAATACATAAAACCCAATTCAACATACCATTTATCCATCAGAAATCTACATTATTATTGCATATCTATTTAATATCGATGTTCACGGCTCCAACTTCCTTACAGCCTGAAACTCGCAAGTGGTCAATTGACGGGGGATGTTTGGCTTAAGGGGAGATGGGTCGTTTTTCTGGTCCCTCTTCTGCCTCATGTTTAGCCCCATTAGTTTTCAGATTTTAAGGCGTTTGGTACAAGAGGGTTAACCCATATCCTTACTAGGTCTCCTTGAGCTGACCTTATCTTCCACATGTCTTCTATGTATTGTAAGCACATTTACTAGCGGTGAGCGGCGGCTAGTTCATCCACCAACCTGATTCACGTTTAGGTAAGCAGTAAGGATTTATCTAAGGTTGTCTCCCCTAGATGACTTACCGACCAAGGCTGCGAGTCTTATCCACCCGGATTTGTATAAGGTTGTATCCCCTAGATGGGTTGCCGACCAAGGCTGACGAGTCCCACCCACCAGGATGGGACTATCATATTTCGTCTCTAAATTAAGGGGAGGTATTTAGTTTGTTCCCTAGACCTCCATCAAACTTAAAATTACACTCCCTTGAGTCCTTTTCAAGATAAATTTGTACATTTTTCGATAGAAAAATATCCCGGCCGAAGGCCGCTTCCTCTTAAAATACAGGCTCGCTATCGCTCGCCAGGATAAAATCGACACCTGAATTGCACGAAAGGTCTTAATATGGGGTGAAAGTTCTTAAAATCACTATACTAATGGGGCAAACATTTTATAATATCAAAAGCAATGGGGCTAAACATGAGGGAGAAAGGGGTCAAGAAAAAAATCCCTCAAGTGGAGACCCCTTCACTATATCCTACTCCTTCACTATATCCTACCTTCACTATATCCTACCCCTTCACTATATCCTACTCCTTCACTATATCCTACTCCTTCACTATATCCTACCCCTTCACTATATCCTACTCCTTCACTATATCCTACTCCTTCACTATATCCTACTCCTTCACTATATCCTACCCCTTCACTATATCCTACCCCTTCACTATATCCTACCCCTTCACTATATCCTACTCCTTCACTATATCCTACTCCTTCACTATATCCTACCCCTTCACTATATCCTACCCCTTCACTATATCCTACCCCTTCACTATATCCTACCCCTTCACTATATCCTACCCCTTCACTATATCCTACTCCTTCACTATATCCTACCTTCACTATATCCTACCCCTTCACTATATCCTACTCCTTCACTATATCCTACTCCTTCACTATATCCTACCCCTTCACTATATCCAACCCCTTCACTATATCCTACCCCTTCACTATATCCAACCCCTTCACTATATCCTACCCCTTCACTATATCCTACCCCTTCACTATATCCTACCCCTTCACTATATCCTACCCCTTCACTATATCCTACCCCTTCACTATATCCTACCCCTTCACTATATCCTACTCCTTCACTATATCCTACCCCTTCACTATATCCTACCCCTTCACTATATCCTACCCCTTCACTATATCCTACCCCTTCACTATATCCTACCCCTTCACTATATCCTACCCCTTCACTATATCCTACCCCTTCACTATATCCTACCCCTTCACTATATCCTACCCCTTCACTATATCCTACCCCTTCACTATATCCTACCCCTTCACTATATCCTACCCCTTCACTATATCCTACCCCTTCACTATATCCATCCCCTTCACTATATCCTACCCCTTCCCTATCTCCTACCCTTCACTATATCCTACCCCTTCACTATATCCTACCCCTTCACTATATCCTACCCTTCACTATATCCTACCCCTTCACTATATCCTACCCCTTCACTATATCCTACCCCTTCACTATATCCTACCCCTTCACTATATCCTACCCCTTCACTATATCCTACTCCTTCACTATATCCTACCCCTTCACTATATCCTACCCCTTCACTATATCCTACCCCTTCACTATATCCTACCCCTTCACTATATCCTACCCCTTCACTATATCCTACCCCTTCACTATATCCTACCCCTTCACTATATCCTACTCCTTCACTATATCCTACCCCTTCACTATATCCTACCCCTTCACTATATCCTACCCCTTCACTATATCCTACCCCTTCACTCAAACAGTCATAATCCCTTATTCGTCTTTCTCTCTCCTTTCTTTGTACCTCCTCCTCGGTGTAAGTGTTGGGTAAACCAAGACGAGAGAGGCGGAGCCGAGGATTACACTTCAAATCTTCTTCCACCAGAGTGATGATCCTATTCAAGACAAGAAAGAGCATCACATTCTCCACACTTTTTATACCTTTACAGTTTCGAGGCATTTCCGCATTTGGAGGAGTATCCTACATAAAAAAAAAATATATATATATAAGAACATACGAAAATGGGAGTCTGCAGAAAGCCGATTGGCCCACACAAGGCAGATCCCTCTCACACCTAACCCTAATTATTAGCCCAGCTCACTAACACCATTGGGACTGACCTCCCCAAAACTGATCTCTCTCTGATATTCTACCATACCGCCCATTATTCCCATCTATCTATCCTCTCTTGCAGCTCGTGTTTATTTCTTATGATACTTCGAGATCCTTGAAGACTGTGAATAAATACTTGAAACTAAAAACAAAAGAAATCAACCACACAGATATAGTGCTAAAATGTAGAGGCTGTTTGTGGTACGCTTAAGGGGAGATTTCCACTTGAGGGATTTTTTTCTTTACCTCTTTCTCCCTCATGTTTAGCCCCATTGCTTTTGAGTTTTTAAGATGTTCACCCCATAGTTTGGCGATTTTAAGAACGTTCGCCCGATTTCTGTCAATTTTAAGACCTTTCGTACCATTTAGGTGTCGATTTTTTTCCTGGCGAGCGATAGCGAGCCTGTAATTTACGAGGAACCGGCCTTCGGCCGGGACATTTTTCTACCGAAAAATGTACATATTTATCTTGAAAGGGGGTCAAGGGGGTTTAATTTTAAGCTTGATGGAGGTCTAGGGAATAAACTAAATACCTCCCCTTAAGATGAGGCAAATATAGAGTATTAAAACTAATAATACAGTAAAACTAGTCTTGTAATCTTAAAATGGCAGGGTTTATCACAATATATATTTTACAACTATCTAAAGTTTTACGGTAAAAAAAAAACTATTACATATATACAAAAAAAAACTCGACACATGGATGGGGATAAATGTCTTAAAACAGTAGGCTAGATGGGGCAGAATGGATACAACCAAGACAGATAAAAAATCAGTTAAAAAAGCCAACACAAACACTGTAGTTGTTACACTAACCCAGCAATGAAGTCTTAAACTAAACTTTATAGCGCCATCTTCTCCCGCCCACATCAAAACGTCAGCAGCCACATCAGTACACGCCCACGTCACCACACCCCCACCACAACATCCATAACCTAATCGTACCTCCTCCACCTCACACCCATAACATATCGTACCACCACACCCTACACCCACACCATCACATCCATAACATAATCGTACCTCCACCACACACCCTACACCCACATCTTCACCACCACACCCACACCATCACACCCATAACATAATCGTACCTCCACACCCTCACCCCCCACTTCCTCACAACCACATCGGCACATCCTCATCACCACATCAGCACACTCCTAACATAAGCATACCTCCACACCCCCACCACCACACCCATACCATATCCTCACCACATCCACCCCCCAACACCACACCCATAACATTATAATACCACCTAAATAACGACCCAAAAGTCCAAACCCTTACAAGTCTTGGCTCACTGAGAATTCGATCTTGGTTAACGTTCATTAAGGGGGGATGGTGTATTTTCCGGGACTCCCTTCTCCCTCATGTTTAGCCCCATTAGTTTTGAAATTTTAAGACGTTCTGCCCATTAGTATGGCCATTTGAACACCTTTCACCCAATTTCGTTGTCCATTTTAAGACCTTTCGTGCCATTTAGGTGTCGATTGTTTGATGGCGAGCGATACCGAGCCTTCAATTTTAAGAGGAACCGGCCTTTGGCCGGGAAAATTTTCTGCCGAAAAATTTAAAAATGTGTAGGGGAGTCTAGGGTTTATGTGTTTAAACTTGATGGTGGTCTAGCGAGGAAACTAAAAACTTACTAAATAATTTATATAAAGACCAAAAAATAGCCACTATCCCCCTTAAGGGGAGGTTTTTAGTTTGGTCCCTAGATATCGTTCAAGCTTAAGATTACACCCCCTTGAGTCCCTTTCAAGATAAATTTGTACATTTTTCGGTAGTAAAATTTCCCGGCTGAAAGCCGGTTCCTCTTAAATTACAGGATCGCTATCGCTCGCTAGGATAAAATCGACACCTAAATGGCACGAAAGGTCTTAAAATTGACAGAAATGGGTTGAAAGTTCTTAAAATCGTCAAAATAACGGGGCGAACGTCTTAACATTAGGAAAACAATGGGGCTAAACATGAGGGAGAAAGGAGTCAAGAAAAAAATCCCTCAAGTGGATGTCTCCCCTTAACAACACTAGCCGGGGATTAACGAGGAACTGGCCCATGCCTGCTTGTATGTTTACAGGCCAAAGTTACGATAAAGGCCTGGGTGTTGTTGTTGTTGTTGTTGTTCCCCAAGCTGCCTGGCCGAACAGCCCCAAGGCCCCGAGTAAGGCCAAGGCCATAAACGAGCGCCCCCACAGAACCCTCCCTGCCGACCACAATAAAGCCTGGGTGACCGAAGCCACTCCATGGCGGGGAGCTGAGAGGGTGCGTAAACGCCCGGGCCTGGGTGTTAACGAGGGTGATGTCCTGTGAAGAGAACGGGTGTATAGTAATGAGGTGGTATAACAACTGTGGCATTATGGAGGGATAGGAGTTGTAATGATGCCGTGTGATTAATACGATACACACCGTTAACCCTTTCGCGCACCAGAACGCGATTGTGGCGTTCATTTCTTTAACCCTTTCACGCACATATGACGCAGAGGTTGCCAGATTAGCAATAAGAAATAGAGTTCTCTCACTCTTATAATTACCTCTCCCAAATTAGTTTCCTGCCCACAGCTAACTCAAAGACAACTGCAGAGGTTGAAGTAACTAAACTAAAGGTTTATAAATACCCCTGATGGTAACAAAGGCTTTAAAGTATCCCCAATAGGCTCAACACAGCTAACTCAAAGACAACTGCAGAGGTTGAAGTAACTAAACTAAAGGTTTATAAATACCCCTGATGGTAACAAAGGCTTTAAAGTATCCCCAATAGGCTCAACACAGCTAACTCAAAGACAACTGCAGAGGTGGAAGTAACTAAACTAAAGGTTTATAAATACCCCTGATGGTAACAAAGGCTTTAAAGTATCCCCAATAGGCTCAACACAGCTAACTCAAAGACAACTGCAGAGGTTGAAGTAACTAAACTAAACCTAAAACCTATCTCAACACACTACATGGCTGGTGCACTACAAACAGACTTAATCTAGCCCCAGCCAAATCCACCGCAACCCTGCTCACAAGTTGGACAGGAGAACACGAATACATCCCTCAACTCACCATAAACAACACACCCCTAACACATACACACACACCCAAAATCCTAGGAGTAACATATGATACTCATATGACATTCAAACAGCACACCACAAACATTAAAAAGAAACTGACACCAGACTTAACGCCCTCAGGTCACTTGCTCACACAAAATTTGGACACAACAAAGAAACTACCACCACAGTATATAAACAATACATAAGATCAGTGATGGAATACGCAAGCCCAGCCTGGGCTTCTAACCTAGCTGAAACACATCATAAGACCTTACAGACTATTCAAAACAAGGCCCTGAAGATCATTACAGGCTGCACAGCTACTGCACCCACAGATCACCTACATCAAGAAACCAAATCCTCAAAGTCAAAGACCATCTGGACATGAGAGGTACTCAATTCCTGGCAGCAGCCTCCACGAACCAAGACCACCCACTAAACTACATGGCAACACCCACAGACCCCAAGAAATATCAAAACAACACCCAGCACACGGTATCACACACAATTATTGTCCTCTCCCTCCCTGCCCACCCCGAACCAACTTCCAGAAGCACATCCATACTCATATCTCTCACCGATCCATCCACTCACTCACAGACAACACACAGCTGCATGCACGACCTCCCGAAATCCATCCTTCCGAATCCTCCCTTCCTCGCGAGGACAGAGTCCACCTGGCCAGGCTGAGATGCGGACACCATCCAGCTCTCCTGAGCTATCAGAAGAGACTGGATGACTCCGTTGTCGACGCCTGCCCGGGATGTAACACAGCACCCCATACCATTAAACACATCATAGAAGACTGCATTTCACACAACCACTTACGCCAACAACACAATCTACACTCAATGAGAGCTCTGTGGGAAAGCCCGATCGTGGCCATGGCCTTTCTCAGGGACTCGGGGCTGTTCGGCCAGGCAGCTTAGGGAACAACAACAACAACAACAACTAAACTAAAGGTTTATAAATACCCCTGATGGTAACAAAGGCTTTAAAGTATCCCCAATAGGCTCAACACAGCTAACTCAAAGACAACTGCAGAGGTTGAAGTAACTAAACTAAAGGTTTATAAATACCCCTGATGGTAACAAAGGCTTTAAAGTATCCCCAATAGGCTCAACACAGCTAACTCAAAGACAACTGCAGAGGTTGAAGTAACTAAACTAAAGGTTTCTAAATACCCCTGATGGTAACAAAGGCTTTAAAGTATCCCCAATAGGCTCAACACAGCTAACTCAAAGACAACTGCAGAGGTTGAAGTAACTAAACTAAAGGTTTCTAAATACCCTTGATGGTAACAAAGGCTTTAAAGTATCCCTAATAGGCTCAACACAGCTAACTCAAAGACAACTGCAGAGGTTGAAGTAACTAAACTAAAGGTTTATAAATACCCCTGATGGTAACAAAGGCTTTAAAGTATCCCCAATAGGCTCAACACAGCTAACTCAAAGACAACTGCAGAGGTTGATTTCGGTAGGAAAATGTCCCGGTCAAAGGCCGGTTCCTCTTAAATTACAGGCTCGCTATCGCTCGCCTGGATAAAATCGACACCTGAATTGCACGAAAGGTCTTAATTTGGTTTTGGTCTTGGTTGTTAATTGTCTTGTATTTCAGGTTAATTGTCTTATATTCCAGGTTAATTGTCTTGTATTTCAGGTTAATTGTCTTGTATTCCAGGTGTAATTGTCTTGTATTTCAGGTGTAATTGTCTTGTATTTCAGGTGTAATTGTCTTGTATTTCAGGTGTAATTGTCTTGTATTTCAGGTGTAATTGTCTTGTATTCCAGGTTAATTGTCTTGTATTCCAGGTTAATTGTCTTATATTCCAGGTTAATTGTCTTGTATTCCAGGTTAATTGTCTTGTATTCCAGGTTAATTGTCTTGTATTCCAGGTTAATTGTCTTGTATTCCAGGTTAATTGTCTTGTATTCCAGGTTAATTGTCTTGTATTCCAGGTTAATTGTCTTATATTCCAGGTTAATTGTCTTATATTCCAGGTTAATTGTCTTGTATTCCAGGTTAATTGTCTTATATTCCAGGTTAATTGTCTTGTATTCCAGGTTAATTGTCTTATATTCCAGGTTAATTGTCTTGTATTCCAGGTTAATTGTCTTGTATTCCAGGTTAATTGTCTTATATTCCAGGTTAATTGTCTTGTATTCCAGGTTAATTGTCTTGTATTTCAGGTTAATTGTCTTGTATTTCAGGTTAATTGTCTTATATTTCAGGTTAATTGTCTTGTATTCTTTCGCATATACATTCAAGTTTTCAAACACAATTGCTGCAGTTTGACACCCGCTTACAATTATGCAACAAATGTGCAAAACTGCGATGGCGTGAAATTATAAAAATATTGTGACAAACGCGAAGCTCAGATATTGCAAGGCAATGTACTGTATGTTGAAGAATTATGTTGCGCTCTATTAAATATTCCAGTTTTAACCTAAATGCAATTTCATCTTTGAGGGGGGGATGGGCGTATTTATTTCCTTATTTATATATCTTTATATACAGATATATATATATATATTTTTTTTTCCCTACCTAGACCTCCATCAACATTTAAAAAACATCCATTAGATCCCCCTCCTAGATTAATTTGTAAATTTTTCGGTAGAAAAATGTCCGGGCCAAAGGTCGATTCTTCCAAAATTACAGGCCCACTATCGTGCGACAGGGAAACAATCGACACCTAAATAGCCTGAAAGGTCTTAATATTAACAAAGAAATGGCGCAAAAGGTCTTAAAACTAGTGGGACAAATTGTGAGGGAGAAGGGGCTCTAGAAAAACGACCCACTCCCTTTAATGTATATGCTAACATATTGCACACACACATTTCACCATGGTTGTCTGTCAAGTTGTTATTATTATCAAAATGTTGAGTTCAGAATTCAGCAAATATGTTTCTGTTCCAGGGTGTCAAACTGGAGCAATTTTGTGTTAACACTTGAATGAATATGAGAAGGAATATATCATAAGAACATAAGAAAATGGGAGACTGCACACACAAGGCAGATCCCTCTCACACCCAATGAACATGGAATAGCAATGTGTCGGGATAAATATAACCGTATATTGAATAATAATGAGAGGGAATTGAATAAGAGAAGGCAGGAGAAAAAGCAAGGAGAAAAGCAAACACTTCGAAGATCAGTGTAAGGTTATGGTATGCATTTTTCCACATATAGATTTTTCCACATATAAATTTTTCCACATATAAATTTTTCCACATATAGATTTTTCCACATATAGATTTTTCCCCATATCAATTTTTCCACATATCAATTTTTCCACATATAGATTTTTCCACATATAGATTTTTCCCCATATCAATTTTTCCACATATCAATTTTTCCACATATAGATTTTTCCACATATAGATTTGTCCACATATAAATTTTTCCCCATATAGATTTTTCCACATATCAATTTTTCCCCATATAGATTTTTCCACATATCAATTTTTCCCCATATAGATTTTTCCACATATCAATTTTTCCCCATATAGATTTTTCCACATATAGATTTTTCCACATATAGATTTGTCCACATATCAATTTTTCCACATATAGATTTTTCCACATATAGATTTTTCCACATATAAATTTTTCCCCATATAGATTTTTCCACATATCAATTTTTCCCCATATAGATTTTTCCACATATCAATTTTTCCCCATATAGATTTTTCCACATATAGATTTTTCCACATATAGATTTTTCCACATATAGATTTTTCCACATATAAATTTTGTTGTCGTTTCGATAGTTTTTAATTTTAACGAGTTCGTTAAGGGGAGATATCCACTTGAGGGATTTTTTTCTTGACTCCTTTCTCCCTCATGTTTAGCCCCATTGTTTTCCTAATGTTAACACGTTCGCCCCCATTATATTGACGATTTTATGAACTTTCAACCCATTTTTGTCAATTTTAAGACCTTTCGTGCCATTTAGGTGTCGATTTTATCCTGGCGAGCGATAGCGAGCCTGTAATTTAAGAGGAATCGGCCTTCAGCCGGGACAATTTTCTACCGAAAAATGTACAAATTTATCTTGAAAGAGGGTCTAGGGAGTGTAATTTTAAGCTTGATGGAAGTCTAGGGAGGAAACTAAACACCTCCCCTTAAATAAATTTGAACAGAAACTTTCGAGTTGGTTTTCAAGTTATATATTTTAAATACTCGATTTTTTAACAGTTGATGTTAAATTGCCATCTCGCCATCCAAAATACTCGACTATTAGCAAGATTATGTAGCGAAACAAGTTGCTAATTATGAAAACGTGGCAATAAGATGAAGCAGAGACACACTATACTGTTTCATTTCACCTGGAGGTAAATTGAATCCCTTAGCAGCTAATTTCTCGATACTTAATGGAAACATATGAAACTACCATGTCTCTGCATCATATTAAGATCAAGTTTATATAATTAGCACCATATTTCACTACACAATCTTCAAAATAACTTGAGAAATGTTGATGGAAACTTTGCAATTTACCGCCAGTTGAAAATACAGAGTACAGTGTTGCCGTTGGATCCCTGAAGCCTACCCAACCCTGCCTTCATGGGGGGGGATGGTTCACTTTTTAGTCGATTTTGTTCATAATTTGTCAAGTTTCCTCCCTAGACCTCCATAAAAAAAAAAAAATAAAAAAAAAAATATATATATACTGTATATATATATATATATATATATATATATATATATATATATATATATATATATATATATATATATATATATATATATATATCCATTAGATCCCCTTTGTATTTTTATTTGTAAATTTCCCGGCCGAAGGCCGGTTCTTCCAAAATTACAGGCTCACTATCGTTCGGCCGGAAAAAATCGACACCTAAATAGCACGAAAGGTCTTAATATTGACAAATAAATGTGGCGAAAGGTCTTAAAATCGCTAAACTAGCCTAATGGGCGCTGCAAAGTTTGGTGGATATTGAGCGATGTGACAATCTTAGCAAGTTTCCTCAGGGGAATTTAACCCTTTAAAGACTGGGACGGGTTATTTTATCCAGTTGAAGAAGGATCTGTGGAAATTGTAATGGTAAAGACTATCGAACGCGTTTTGACAGTGTATTCTGGCAATCATTAATTAGACTATCGTTTCTTCTTAAAATTACAGACTCGCTATCGCTCGCCTGGAAAACAAAATCGACAGCTAAATGGCACGAAAGGTCTTAAAATTGACAACAAAATGGGGCGAAAGGTCTTAAAATCGACAAACTAATGGGGAAAACATCTACAAATCTGAAAAAACTAATGGGGCTAAACATGAGGGAGAAGGGGGGGGGGGGGTCTAAGTAAGTAGGCCAAAACAACAAGCCTACATTGAAGGAAGAAAGAAAAGCAGATAAAAAGCAAAAAGGCTGAACAAAAGGAAAACGGAAAGGAGTGGACAAATTAAATGTGGGACTATATTAAATGTGGGACTATATTATTTCACTATAAGGTTATATGTGTGTTTATACCTTCCTATAGAGGTGTTTTATCTATATGTATCTGGCTATCTATAAAGTTATATATATATATCAAAATATCTCTGTCTGTTTCTCTTTCACACTTGACACAATCAAACACACACACACTCAAACACACTCACAATCAAAATATCTCTGTCTGTCTCTCTCTTTCACACACACACACACTCACAATCAAAATAGCTCTATGCCTGTATCTTCTTTCACACACACACACACACACACACACACACACACACACACACACACACACACACTCACTGTTTATTTCTCACTCACACACACACACACACACACACACACACACACACACACACTCACTCACACATACACACACACACACACACACACTGATCAGCCTCATTAAAGCCTTAACCCCCCCAACCATCTTTGCCGACACCATTTTACAAACCAATTACCACTAACGAGCCATTCTACACTTACAACACTCTTTCAGACGCTCAAAGCTTCAGATAGAATATATATATATATATATATATATATATATATATATATATATATATATATATATATATATATATATATATATGTGTTAAATATACACCGGCCCTATTAGTCAGAAGCCAACCCTAACTATAGTCTGTTTCTTTTCAGCTGACGATATATTGAGTCCCTTTACAGCTAACTTTGGTTCCATAGGGATTGGGCCCATACGGAATATACGGAATTGGGCCCATACGGGATTGGAACCTAACCTAACCTAACCTAACCATCCTATCCTATCCTATCCTATCCTAACCTAACCTAACCGAACCCCTAACCTAACCTAACCTAAACTAACCTAAACTAACCTAACCTAACCTAAGTGGGCCCCAATCCCGTGGTCACCCTAATTTTCGATATTTAATGAAAAAACATATGATACTACTATGTCCCTGCATCGTATTTAGTTGATTCCCTAGACTTCCATCAAGCTTAAAATTACTCCCCCTTGATCCCCTTTCAAGATAAATTTGTACATTTTTCGGTAGAAAAATTTCCCGGCCGAAGGCCGCTTCCCCTTAAATTACAGGCTCGCTATCGCTCGCCAGGAAAAAATAGACACCTAAATGGCACGAATGGTCTTAAAATTGACAGAAATGGGGCGAGGGTTCTTAAAATCGCCAAACTAATGGGGCAAACGTCTTTAAATCTCACAAGCAATGGGGCTAAACATGAGGGAGAAAGAGGTTCAGAACAAAATCATCCAGGTGGAAATCTCCCCTTAAGTTAAGTACCGGTATATATATATATCTAGCACCATATTTCCCTTCAAATAAAATAAAATAACTGAGAAATCTTGATGGGAACTTTGCAATTTACCGTCAGTTGAAAAGACACAGGGTTTAGTGTTTGTTGTTATGCCAATGTGGATGAGGGAGACAAAAGGCAAAACTGCCTATGACGAGTGCCTCCCCTATAGTTGAAAGAGTGACAGGGCCAAACTCAAGGAACCGTCGAGCCAAAAGGAGGAGTGTAAGGAATAATAAACCCGTTGACACTATAAGGATGCCAGAACCAAGAAAAGCCACAGCAAATTATGAAGAACTTAGGCAAAAAGCTGTGTGCTTTTTCAAAATGACATAACTGTGCCACCGTGTTACCAGAACACTAACACTAGAACATAGGATAGATACGGTAGGATAGGGAGGGGCCGTTTTCTTGGTCTATTAAGGGGAAGTATTTAGTTTGTACCCTACACCTCCATCAAGCTTAAAGTTACACCCCCTACATCCACTTTCAAGATAAATTTGTACATTTTTCGGTAGAAAAATTTCCCGGCCGAAGGCCGGTTCCTCTTAAATTACAGGCTCGCTATCGCTCGCCAGAAAAAAAGTCGACACCTAAATGGCACGAAAGGTCTTAAAAGTGACATAAATGGGGCGACAGTTCTTAAAATCGTCAAACTAATGGGGCGAACGTCTTAAAATTTCAAAAGCAATGGGGCTAAACATGAGGGAGAAGGAAGTTCGAAAAAAAATCCCTCAAGTGGAAACCTCCCCTTAATCCATGTATTCCTTATTTCTTAGTAACCTCGCTAGACCTCCATCACGCTTAGAAAAAAAAAAAAAAAACAAAAAAACCTAGACCCTCATTCAAGATAAAAACATTTTTTTTTGGGTAGAACAAGTTCGGCCGGTTCCACTTAAAATTTCAGGCTCGCTATAACTCGCCAGGAAAAATTGACACCTAAATGGCACGAAGTTTTAATATTGACAATGAAATGGGGCGAAAGGTCTCGAAATCGCCAAACTAATGGACCGAATGTCTTAAAAATCTGAAAACTAATGGGGCTAAACATGAGGGAGAAGGGGGAACCAGCGACATCGCTTATTTGGCCGACTTCACTCTCAGAATATGAAGACAGAGCCCCGGATGACCCTGAGTGGAGATTGAATACGTTTAGCTGAGGTGGTATTCATTCCTGGTCACGCACGTACCACCGGTTCTCTGTGAGGCGATGAACCGTCACCCAAAGTGGCACTATCATACACACGGGTCAGAGGGAGGCTGGCTGGCTGGCTGGCACTGTGGCAATGGTCACCCAAAGTGGCACTATCATACACACGGGTCAGAGGGAGGCTGGCTGGCTGGCTGGCACTGTGGCAATGGTCACCCAAAGTGGCACTATCATACACACGGGTCAGAGGGAGGCTGGCTGGCTGGCTGGCACTGTGGCAATGGTCACCCAAAGTGCACTATCATACACACGGTCAGAGGGAGGCTGGCTGGCTGGCTGGCACTGTGGCAATGGTCACCCAAAGTGGCACTATCATACACACGGTCAGAGGGAGGCTGGCTGGCTGGCTGGCTGGCACTGTGGCAATGGTCACCCAAAGTGGCACTATCATACACACGGTCAGAGGGAGGCTGGCTGGCTGGCTGGCACTGTGGCAATGGTCACCCAAAGTGGCACTATCATACACACGGTCAGAGGGAGGCTGGCTGGCTGGCTGGCTGGCACTGTGGCAATGGTCACCCAAAGTGGCACTATCATACACACGGGTCAGAGGGAGGCTGGCTGGCTGGCTGGCACTGTGGCAATGGTCACCCAAAGTGGCACTATCATACACACGGGTCAGAGGGAGGCTGGCTGGCTGGCTGGCTGGCACTGTGGCAATGGTCATGATAAGCGCTTAAGGGGAGATTTCCACTTGAGGGATATTTTTGTCTTGACCCCTTTCTCCCTCATGTTTAGCCCCATTGCTTTTGAAGTTTTAAGACGTTCGCCCCATTAGTTTGGCGATTTTAAGAAGTTTCACCCCATTTATGTCACTTTTAAGACCTTTCATTCCATTTAGGTGTCGATTTTTTCCTGGCGAGCGATAGCGAGCCTGTAATTTAAGAGGAACCGGCCTTTGGCCGGGACATTTTCTACCGAAAAATGTACAAATTTATCTTGAAAGGGGGTCAAGGGGGTGTAATTTCAAGCTAGATGGAAGTCTAGGAAACACACTAAAAACCTCCCCTTAAGAATTGTGTGGTACGGTAGCGCTAATAAGTCATGTCTCAGCTGTCATTACTTTTGGTTCGGTGTGTGCTCTACTAATGTCTGTCAGATGTGGAATAGGGTGGGTAAGTGTAGTAACATGTCTGTCAGATGTGGAATAGGGTGGGTAAGTGTAGTAACATGTTTGTATATCTCACTCAAAATGAAGAAATCATGTTTCGATATATATATATTGCTGATACCAATTCTCCCTACGATTAGACTTAAGGGGAGGTTTTTAGTTAGTTCCCTAGACCTCCATCAAGCTTAAAATTACACCCTCTAGGCCCCCTTTTAAGGATAAATGTGTACATTTTTCGGTAGAAAAATGTCACGGCCGAAGCCCCCTTCCTCTTAAATTATAGGCTCTCTTTCGCTCCCCAGGAAAAAATCAACACCTAAATTTCATGAAAGGTCTTAAAATTGACAGAAATGGGGCGAAAGTTCTTAATTACGGGGCGAACGTCTTACAATATCAAAATCAATGGGGCTAAACATGAGGGAGAAAGGGGTCCAGAAAAAAAAAACCCTCAAGTGGAAATCTCCCCTTAAAGTGTACCTTCGGGAAATTACAACCTCGGCTTTCCAGATATATGCAATGTCGTAAATGTTTGGAATATCCTGGTCAAGTCATCGAAAGCTCTAGTAAAACATTAGCTTACTGCACTATGATAGTTTTGGGGATCAATCTACTTTACAAACCATTAAATTGCAATAATATTGGAATTTATATTATTTTTTCACCTAATAACTTGTTGCATTAAGGGGAGATCTCCACTTGAGGGATTTTTTTTCTTGACCCCTTTCTCCCTCATGTTTAGCCCCATTGCTTTTGATATTATAAAACGTTCGCCCCATTAGTTTAGCGATTTTAAGAACTTTCACCCCATATTTAATGACCTTTCATGCCATTCAGGTTGTCGATTTTATCCTGGCGAGCGATAGGCCGAGCCTGTAATTTAAAGAGGAACCCGGTCCTTTGGCCGGGAAATTTTTCTACCGAAAAAATGGTACAAATTTATCATTGGAAAGTGGTGCTCAAGGGGGTGGACCATTTTTAAAATGTGCTGGAGGAGTAGGAAACAAACTAAAAACCTCCTCTTAAGATATTGTTCAAATAGTCTCAGTCAAAATGTGTACGGTACCAATCAAATTTGGTGTTTAACCCAAAGAGGCACGCAACTAATGAATAATTGCGAATATTCAAGTAAATGGGAAAGAAATAGTGTTGTAAGCAAATGTGTATAAAGTCAACATTATCAAGAGAGAGAGAGAGAGAGAGAGAGAGAGAGAGAGAGAGAGAGAGAGAGAGAGAGAGAGAAGGGTTAGGGAGGTATGGAGGGAGGGAGGGATTGAGGGGAGGTGAGGTGAGGGGAGGAGGGAGAGAGAGAGAGAGAGAGCGAGAGAGAGGAAGGAGAGAGGGGGAGAGTGAGGAGTTAGGGAGGGAGGGATAGGGAGGGATAGGGAGGGAGGGAGGGAGGGAAGAGATAGGAGATAGAGAGAGAGTAGAGAGAGAGAGAGAGAGAAGAGCGAGAGGAGTAGAGAGCGAGAGGAGAGGAGAAGAGGCAGAGAGAGAGAGAGAGAGAAAGAGGAGAGGAGAGGGAGGGAGGGAGAGAGAAGTGAGAATAGTGATGGGAAAATGGAGGAGAGTTGGGGAAACTAATCAAATCAAGATCCCTTTATGAGATAACTGGATGACGAACTGGAGGTGGTATGAGGGAGGGGAGGGGGAGGTTGGTTGTGGGGGTCAGATAAAGGAGAGGGGGAGGGGAGAAGGGGGTAACATATAGAAGGGGAAGAGGGGCTTCATATCCCCTTCATAAAGACACCTTTTAATATATTTTGCCTAAACCTAACCACAATTACGAAGCCTATTAAGGGGAGGTTTTTAGTTTGGTCCCTAGATATCCTTCAAGCTTAAGATTACACCCCCTTGAGCCCCCTTTCAAGATAAATTTGTAACATTCTTTCGGTAGAAAAAATGTCCCCGGCTGAAAGCCGTTTTTCTCTTAAATTACCGGCTCTGCTAATCGCTCGCCAGGATAAAATCGACACCTAAATGGCACGAAAGGTCTTAAAATTGACAGAAATGGGTTGAAAGTTCTTAAAATCGTCAAAATACTGGGGCAAACGTCTTAACATTAGAAAAACAATAGGGCTAAACATGAGGGAGAAAGGAGTCAAGAAAAAAATCCCCCAAGTGGAATTCTCCCCTTAAGAACTGCCTGATAATTCCGAATAGTGATATCGTTAAATCTGATTATCTTCATCAAATTACAATAAAATGGATCAGTTAAAAAAATAATAATAATATTATAATTTGATGTGGTAATAATGATGGAAGGTACACTCGGATACCATAGTCTCTAGTCCACTCGTAAATATTCGCGGACATCACCGATTTCTAACTATTGAAGCATATATCTCTGGACACGAATTTATGAATAATATTTTCTACACATCAACTACAAAACCATATATAGTATTGATTGATAAGTAAGCTCTAACCAAAAATCCATCCTGGAATTCTTATGAGTGAGCTGGAGACTATGGTATCCGAGTGTACAGTCGCGCTAATAAGTCACGTGTCGGCACCAAGTATGTTTGGATACATAATTGGTATCGGCAATATCTAAGCTTCACTTCTTCATATCGAGTGAAATATACAGACATGTTCCTATACTTACCTACCCTCTTAAGGTGAGGTTTTTAGTTGATTCCCGAGACTTCCATCAAACTTAAAATTACTCACCCTAGACCCCATTTCAAGATAAATTTGTACATTTTTCGGTAGAAAAATGTACCGGCCGAAGGCCGATTCCCCTTAAATTACAGGCTCGCTATCGCTCGCCAGGAAAAAAATCGACCACCCTAAATGGCACGAATGGTCTTAAAATTGACAGAAATGGGGCGAGGGTTCTTAAAATCGCCAAACTAATGGGGCGAACGTCTTAAAATTAGAAAAGCGATGGTGCTAAACATGAGGGAGAAAGGAGTGAAGAAAAAAATCCCTCAAGTGGATATCTCCCCTTCAACATCTGACAGACATTAATACAGCACAGAGCAAGCCAAACGTAATGACCGCTGGGACGTGACTTATTAGCGCGACCGTACGGTACATAATATTTATAGGTAAGTTACCGCCACGCTATATATATGTGTTGTTTTGAAGCCATGGCCCAAATAAGCCAACCATGAAATCCCAACTGTTGGTGAACAATGATCATTAATAATCAGCGGCCGTGATATTGTTATTATAATCAAACCGTTCAAATGCTGTATGACGCTTTTGATATTATGGGGGGATGATTCACTTTTTGGTCTATTTTTGTTGTCATTATTATTACTATTATATATATATACCGGTATATATATATATATATATATATATATATATACAGTATATATATATATATATATAATTAAATTATATACCGGTATATATATACTGTATATATATATATTTTTTTTTTTAGTTTCCTCCCCAGACATCCATCAAAATTTAAAACATCCATTAGATCCCCCTTCTAGATTAATTTGTAAATTTTTCGGTAGACAAATTTCCCGGCTTCTTCCAAAATTACAGGCTGGCTATCTGTCGCCAGGAAAAATCGACACCGTAAATGGCACGAAAGGCCATAATATTGACAAATAAATGGGGCGAAAGGTCTAAAAATGACAAACTAATGGAACAACCGTCTTAAAATCTCAAAGCTAATATATATGCTAAACATGAGAAAAGCGAGTAACTCGCCCTTCGCAGCTGTAAAGGTGCATCCAGATATAGCACAATCCACCAGAAAATTCCTCCTTTCAGTATTTACCAAGGTTTTACACCGCTATTTACAGTATATCATAATGTTCCATCACACACATGACTCTATACTCGGTTTCATTGAATTTGACGGTAAATTGAATCCCTTAGCAGCTAATTTCTCGATATTTAATGGGAAAATATAAAGCCACCATGTCTCTGCATCCTATTAAGACCAAGTATTATGAAAAAAATCTAGAGGCAAGTAGTCATCAAAGTATCTTCAAATGGTAGCAAGTGTATAAATTAAATTAGCAGCAATAGTACATAATTAGCACCATATTTCACTACAAAATCTTAAACATAACTGAGAAACCTTGATGGGAACTTTGCAATTTACCTTCAGTTGAAAAGAAACAGGCTACGTGCATTTGCGTAAAATACTCTCTATCTGCACACCGTGTTATGTTTGCATCGCTATTTGTAACAGAAAAACATGTAACAGCAAAAAAAAAAAAAAAAAAAAAAAAAAAAAAAAAACAATAGTGATATAAAAAAAAAATGTGGAAACACGTTCGAAGCGTTTTGAAAATATAATGCATATTTGATAGTAGTATTTGGCGAGTGATTTAATAATCCTAATACGCATAGAAATCCGTGATATATACATATATACTGTATATATATATTTTTTTTTCTTTTTCTTGGTGGACTCTTCCTAAATGATAGAAATATCAACCCGATTGCTTTCATTAATTTTGAGTTATAAGAAGTTAAGGGGAGATGGTTCACTTTTTCTTTGTTTTTTTTATTAATTTATTATTGTTTTAGTTTCCTCCCTAGATCTCCATCCAACTTAGAGACCCCTTTCAAGATATATTTGTACATTTTATCGGTAGAAAAGTGTCCCAGCCAAAGGCCGGTTCCTCTTGATATGCAGGCACGCTATCGCTCGCCAGGAAAAAAATACACCTAAATGGCACGAAAAGGTCTTAAAATCGTCAAACTAATGGGCCGAACATCTTATAATCTCAAAACTTATGGGGCTAAAGATGAGGGAGAAGGGGGTCTAGAAAAACGACCCATGCCCCCTTTAACCCGGCCAGACCCAGGGACGCGTCTGACGAGTCACCCTTTTAGCTCAGTCGTAAGGCTCAAAGTGGCTCTACCTAGAGGGCTCAGATTTGTATGGGAACTGTGTAAGTATCCCACGCACCCATGCCGATGGTTAAAAAACGCTCAAAGAAGTCCAACCGCCGCGTGCGCGTGAGCGCGCAAAAACATGTTTTTTGGGGGGAGAATGGCCTTCAATTTTTTAACTCGTTTGTAAAATACAATCCGTTTTCGGGGGCTCTGTAGGACCATTTTTTGAGCTTTTTGATCGGTTTTTCGTGGTTTTTCCTTCATTCCTAACCCATTCGCTATTGTTTCTGGGAAAAAAAAATCAAAACCGGCCGGTTTCTGGTGGTACATTTATTAATAACTAGGCGGGGCTCGTCGGGATTCAGATTATTGTTAAGTTGGTTGGCGCTACCTTCTACCCAACGCTGTCTTTATTTAGCAAGGGGTTAAGGGGGTACTACTCGCTTTTTCTGGACCCCTTTCTCCCTCAGGTTTAGCATATTTATTTTGAGGTTTTAAGACGTTTGGCGATTTTGAGATCTTTCGCCTCATTTTTATTTACATATTTTGACCTTTCGTGCCCTTTAGGTCTCGATTTTTTTCCTGGCGAGCGATAGCGAGCCTCTAATTGTAGAAGGAACTGGCCTTCGACCGGAACATTTTCCTACCGAAAAATTTACAAATTTATCTTGAAAGGGGGTCTACGGGATGTTTTTCTAAGCTTGATGGAGGTCTAGCGAGGACACTCAACACTGAATAAATACATAAATATACAGACCAAACACCAAGCACTACCCCCTACCTAACCCTAAGCACTACCGCACTCGGAAAACTACCATCATAAACCCCCAAGCACTACCACTAGCTATACCCCCCCCACCCTACCCTACCCCCACCCATACCCCCCCCCTTACAAAAGGTTTTCATAATAATATTCCACATCCATAATAAAGTCCTCTCCCATGAAGTACTCTAGTGTGGCGGGTTCACTAGCTAGGCTGTAACCAACCCCCCCTGTCTTTATTTAGCGGGAGGTAATTTGAAAGCCAAGTTTGTACCGATATCGACTGAGACGCCAATGGTGCACAAGTTTGGCCGATATTGGTCCTGCTGTGGGAGAGGTGAGAGAGAGAGCGAGAGAGCGAGAGCGAGAGAGAGAGAGAGAGATATAGAGAGAGTCGAGAGAGAGAGAGAGAGAGAGAGCGGAGCGCGAGAGCGCGGAGAGAGAGAGATGAGCGCGACGAGAGCAGAGTCTGCGAGAGAGAGCGAGAGAGAGAGAGAGAGAGGGAGGGAGGAGGTGACAGCCAGAGAACCATGGGGAGAAACCATATTAAAGGGTTGAGAGAGAGAGAGAGAGAGAGAGAGAGAGAGAGAGAGAGAGGTGAGAGGGGACGAGAGGGAGGCTAAAGAGAGAAAGAGAGAGTTTGAGAACAATGGTGGACAGAATGAGATATTGAAGGACTGGAAGGATTAGACGAGAAGGAAAACAAAATGCCATGGCAATTCAGGAATGAAGGGGGAAAGAGGGTTGGCATAAGATAGGAAAGAAAACGGTAAAAGGTAAGCATACGGTACAGTCCGTGCGCTAATAACTCATACTCACCTGCCATTACGTTTGGCTTGCTCTTTGCTGTATTAATGCCCGTCAGATGTTGAATAGGGTGGGTAAGTGTAGGAACATGGGTGTACATCTCACTCAAAAATAATAAATCGTGGGTAAATATGGCTGATACAAATTATGGGTCAAAACATAATTTGGTGGCCTGGGTCATGACTTATTTAGCGCGACTGTACACCACGATACAAAGGATGCATACTTATACAAATAATTACAAATAAACATCTTACTTACTACTGCTCTCTCCAAAAATACTCTCTATAACAGTACAACTTAGTAAGCCCTTCCACTTAACTTCAACTCCCGACTCAACTAACGCAACTTGTCTTAAGGGGAGATTTCTTCACTTGACATTGAGGGGGATTTTGCTCTTTTTTTTTTCTTCCTCTGGAACCTTTTTTTTTTTTTTTTTTTTTCTTTTTTTTTTTTTTTTTTTTCTTGTTTCTATTTTCTGGACAGCCCCTTCTCCCCTCCTGTTTAGCCCCATTGCTTTTGAAATTTTAAGACCTTTCGCCCTAGTTAGTTTTGGATATTTTAAGACATTTTGCCCGCCATTTCTGTCAATTTTAAGACCTTTCCGTGCCGTTTAAGGTGGTCGATTTTTTGCCTGGCGGAGCGGGCGGATAGGGGGGTCGAGCCAGTAATGTAAAGAGCAACCGGCCTCCGGCCGGGAACTTTTTCCCATACCGAAAAATGTACAAATTTACCTTGAAATGGGGTCTAGGGGGTTCGATTTTAAAGCTGGATGAAAAAGTAGGGAACAAACCTAAATACCTGCCCCTTAACCGTTTAGCCTCTAATTTGTTTTTGTGTTTAGTTTTATGAATGGACTGCGCCTAGTAGGGACTGCTGGAGGTCCTGTGTATATGGTGTAACTCTCAAAAATCAACTCTCTCTCTCTTCTCTCTCTCTCCTCTCTCTCTCCTACTCTCACACTCCTCTCTCTCTCTCTCTTCTCTCTCTCTCTCTTTTTGTTTTAAATCATTAGCATCAACTTTCTTTTTAATTAGGATTTAAGAATAGACTGCCCTAGCAGGGACTGCTGAGTCCTGTGTATCTGTGTAACCTCTCCTCCTTCTCTCCTCTCTCTCTTCATCAACACTCTCCCCCCTCTCTCTCTCTCACACATCAGGCCCATACCAGACAATGATCCTCCCTTCCATTATTCACCACTACTGCGCCATCGAGCAATCCCACCCTCCGAACTATGATGCCTCTCACTATCACTTCACGACTCACATCACCTCTCTCTCGTTCCTCTCTCGCATCATCATCGATCTTCTCCCTCTCGCATCTCTCTCTTCTCGCTCGCTCTCTCTCACCTTCGCCTCGCTCTATTATTATACGTTTCACCTTATATTATCGCTCCAGTATAAAGAGGATGAAAGTCGTTAACAAGTCATGACTAGTTGGTTGGAGACACTTGTTTATCTTATAAGAATTGGACACAGGACATTTACACAACGAAGCGTAAGTACATTTTAATTTTGATATTATATATATTTTCAATTAATAGCGTTATTATTATTGTAGTTTATTAATTATTATTATTATTATTAATATTATTATTATTATTTTATATTATTATTATTGTATTTTTATTATTATTTTATTATGATATTATTATTAGTTTTATTTTTTATTATTATTAGTGTAATTTTTATTTTATTAAGTTATTATTATTATTATTTTTTATTATTATTATTATTAATTTTTTATTATTATTATTATTTGTTATTATTATTATTAATTGTATTTGTATCATTATCCTTTAGATTATTATTATTATTATTTTATTTGTATTTTGTTTAATTATTATTTGTTTATTATTATGATAAATTATATTAATTATTATTATTTTTATTAGTTTTATTATTATTTTTATTATTTATTAGTTGATTGTATTTTTTATTATTATCCATGATTATTATTATTATTATTATGTATTATATTATTATTATTATTATTATATTTTTATTAATTATTTTGTATTGATTATCTTAATTATTAGTATGGTATATTTTTTGGAACACATTCAACAAAGTGAGTATAAACCTTTTTCTGGAAAGTAATAGAGTGGACTTCAAGAAAACTATACTCAAG
>CM064553.1:13559748-13605204 GCA_032716605.1 Paralithodes platypus
CCTCATCTCCCCTCCCACTCTTTTTTCCTCACCTCCCTCCCCACCTTTTCCGCCCACGCTCCCTCCCACTTTTTTTCCTCACCTCACCTCCCGCCACCCTCTCCCACTTTTTCCGCATCTATCTCCCTCCCACTTTTTCCATCATCTCCCTCCCACCTTTCCCTCACCTATCCTCCCACTTTTTTCCTCACCTCCCTCTCCACTTTTCCTCCGCACCCCCCGCCCCACTTTTTCTCTCTCCGCCCCTCCCCCAGCTCTTTTTTTCCTCCTCATCTCCCCTCCCACTTTTCCTCAACCTCGCCTCCCACTTTTTCCCTCATGCTCCCCCACCTTCCTCCTTTTCCCTCGCCCTACCTCTCCCCTCTCCCCCCTTTTTCTTGCCTACTCCTTCCCCCTTGCTATTCCTCCCCCACCGACCCCTTCTTTCCACCCCCACACACCCTTCTTTCCTCCCCTCCCCCCACGTTCTTTCCCTCCACTCACCCAACCACTCCTTCTCCTCCTCTCTCCTCACACACCTTTCTCATTCCCTCCCATCCCTACCCCCCCCATTCTTTTCCTCCACCTCCCACCATCTCCTTCCCTCCCCTCACCCCTTCTTCCCCCTTCCCTTTTCCTCCCCCCCCCCCTCTTTCGCTCCCTCCACTCCCTTACCAGTGCATTAGCCAAAAAAAGAAGGGACCGCAAGAGCCTAATAACAGTAGAATAATAAAAATGAACGAAAAGAAAATATTGAACGACAATAAAAATAAAGGAGGCGGAAGAAAAATACAAACGGAGGGAAATTAGAAACAAACAAAAAGTAGGGAGAAAAGAAAGGAGGAGAAAGAAAAGCCACCCTGTTCTTTTTCCTCCCCAACCCTGCCCCCCATCTTAGTCATATGTCTCCCACCCCTTCTTATCCTCCCCCCCCCTCGTTCCTTTTTCCTCCCCCCCCCTCGCCCCTTCTTTTCTCCCTCCCCTCCACTTCTTCCATCCCACTCCCCTTCTTTCTCACTCTCACCCCTTCCTTCCTCCCCTCCCCCTTGCTCTTCCTACCCCTCAACCCCTTCTTTCCTCCCCTCCAACCCCTTCTTTTCCTTCCCTCCCCCCCACCCCTCTTTCCTCTCCCTCTCCCCCTTCTTTCTCCCTCTCCCCTTCGTTCCTCCCCACCCCTTCTTTCCTAGCCTCCGCCCCCCTCACTTTCTCCCTTCTTTCCTCCTCCCCCACCCCTTCTTTCGGATCCTCTCCTCCCCCCCTCCCCCTTCGTGCCTCCTCCCCTCCCCCTTCTTTCCTTCCCCCCCACCCCTTCTTTCCTCCCTCCCCCCCTTCTCTCCCTCTCCCCCCTTCTTTCCTCCCCCCCCACCCCTTCTTTCCTCCCCCCCCCCCTTCTTTCCTCCCCCCCCACCCCCTCTTTCCTCTCCTCCACCCTTTCTTCCTCCCCCCTCCCCCCTTCTCTCCCTCCCTCCCCCTTCTTTCCTCCCCCCCCAACCCCTTCTTTCCTCCCCCCCCACCCCTTCTTTCCTCCCCTCCCCCCTTCTTCCTCTCTCCCCCTTCTTTCCTCCCCCCCCACCCCTTCTTTCCTCCCCCCCCACCCCTTCTTTCCTACCCTCCCCCCTTTCTTTCCTGTCCTCCACCCTTTCTTTCCTCCCCTCCCCCCATCTTGCCTCTCCTCCCACCCCTTCTTCCTTCCTCCCCTCCACCCCTTCTTTCCTCCCCCTCCCCCTTCTTCCTCCCCCCACCCCTTCTCTCCTCTCCTCCACCCCTCCTTCCATCCACCCTTCCTACTATCCCTCCACCCCTCCTTCCTACTATCCCTCCACCCCTCCTTTTTCCTCCCCCCCACCCCTTCTCTCCTCTCCTCCACCCCTCCTCCCCTCCACCCCTTCTTTCCTACCCTCCACCCCTTCTTTCCTACCCCCCACCCCTTCTTTCCTCCCCTCCACCCCTTCTTTCCTCTTCTATCGTTCAAGTATTATCCATATGGTTCATCGTCCGGAGTATTTCAAGCTCGTAAATGAAGTATTTTGAAAAGTGACCAGTGTTAATGAAATCGTTACCGCGCATGTGGCTAGGCTGCAGGTGCCGAGTTACATAAACTGTTATATTATACGTTGTAATATTCTGTAATTAATATAATACACAAATATACAAAGATGACCATTTCAATATGACGAATTGTTCATAATTTTGTGTAATAGATCCTTTACCTGTTAAGGGCAGGTATTTAGTTTGTTCCCTACGTTTTCATCAAGCTTAAAATTACACCCCCTAGACCCCCTTTCAAGATAAATTTGTACATTTTTCGGTAGAAACATTTCCCGGCCGGAGGCCGGTTGCTCTTAAATTGCAGGCTCGCTATCGCTCGCCAGGAAAAAATTGACACCTTAATGGCACGAAAGGTCTTAAAATTGACAGAAATGGGGCAAAATGTCTTAAAATGTCAAAACTACTAGGGCGAACGTCTGAAAATCTCAAAAGCAATGGGGCTAAACATGAGGGAGAAACGGGTCCAGAAAAAAATCCCTCAAGTGGAAATCTCCCCTTAAGGAAGTCAGTTGCGTGGAGTTTAATCCGGTTTTTACAGGATGGGAAGGCAACATAAGCTTGGTTGTTGCTGTGAGCGTGGCCGGCTGAACAGGGGCGCCAACATACTCTTAAGAATGCCTAGTGCACAATTGAATTTATATACGATATTACAGATTCATTTAAGTTGCTCAATGTATATTTTATTAGTGTACTCTGCTTTAAGATTGTTGCCTAATTGTACTGAAATCCATTTATGTATTTAGTGACGGGTAGTGTTATGCAGTTAGGTTGGCATCCCTCACTACTCCCCCAACCGCGGCCTTCACAGCTCACTCTGGTACTCACGTCACCTCGGCGCGGATGTCGTTTTATTGTGTGTTGTTCGTGGATTCGTGTGCGTGCGTGCGTGACTTTGAACACTGGGAGGGATGGCTGTGAGATGAGTTTAATCGTTAGCAGAGCATTGGTGGAGTCGAGCTGATATCTATACATCGCCAGTGAGAGAATACAAGACGTGGACGCCTCCCTCCGCTTCTCTCTAGGTAAAGGCATCGGTTTGGTTACGGTGAGGGACCCGCAGAGGGCCGCTCTTGGCCGGCATGATATGCGGGGGCTTTGCATGGGACTCTAAGAGTGGTTGGGAACAGGATCAGGATTAGGGATGTAATGATTGGTGATCCTAGTTCTAAAAGAATCAAAGGTGGGGCTATTAACTACATGAAATGGAAGGTGATTCCACTCTTGGATGCTGCGGAGAAAAAATTATTGTCTAAATATGTCCGTGCTTGCCTGATACGTGTGGTATTTTGGGTTGTGCCTGCGTCTCGTAAATCGTATGTTTGTAGGGAGTACGGTAAATATATATATTTTTGTGCCTGTCTACTAAGTTGTTAGTGATTTTATATAACCTCTGTTGTCTGTGCAATAGTCATTTTGTTGCAAGGGGGGTCTAGTCTATAATGTCTTGTTTGAGCAAAGTGGCAGATGTAGTGCGTCTGTAATCACGTCTGATCCGTCTTGCAGCTTTGTTTTATAAGCTTCATTTGTAGCTATATAGATCATTGTTAGCCCTCTGAAATCAAACAAAAGAGACGTAACCGGTACTGTACGGGTTAAGGGGAGATTTCCACTTGAGGGACTTTTTTCTTGACCCCTTTCTGCCTCATGTCTAGCCCCATTGCTTTTGAGATTTTAAGACGTTTGCCCCATTAGTTTGGTGATTTTTAAGAATTTCCGCCCCATTCTGTCAATTTTAAGACCTTTCGTGCCATTTAGGTGTCGATTTTATCCTGGCGAGCGATAGCGAGCCTGTAATTTAAGAGTAATCGGCCTTCGGCCGGGACATTTTTCTACCGAAAAATGTACCAATTTATCTTGAAAGGTGGTCAAGGGGGTGAGATTTTAAGATTGCTGGAGGAGTAGGAAACAAACTAGAAACCTCCCCTTAAATTATTAATACATCAGTTACTAAGGGATTCAATTTGCCATCAGCTGGACATCAACAGTCTTATTAACACACCCACAGCATTTCTAACACACCCAGATGATGCGTTGATTCCCAGTGATTAGCCGAATCGATGAATTGGGTGGGGGCCGTTTTGCTGGTCCCATTTCTCCCTCGTGTTTAGCCCCATTATTTTTGAGATAATATGACGCTTGGCCCATTAGTTTGGCGATTTTAACACCTTTCACCCCATTTAATTGTCAATTTTAAGACCTTTCGTGCCATTTAGGTATCGATATTTTTCTTGGCGGGCGATAGCGAGCCTGTTATTTTAAGAGGAATTGACCTTCGGCCGGAACATTTTTCTACCGAAAATATACATATTTATCTTGAAGGGGGGTCTAGGGGGTGTTTTTCTAAGCTTGATGGAGGTCTAGCGAGGAAACTAAGAAATAAGTTAATTTATAGACCAAGAAACAGCCACTAGCCTCTTAATCAGGCAAATTAGCGTAAGTATGAGCGAATCCGAGCGAGATTGCAAATTATGGCATCTGGGTGAATCACGCCGATTAACCCCTTCAGACTCATATGACGCAGAGGTTGCCAGATTAGCAATAAGAAATAGAGTTCTCTCACTCTTATAATTACCTCTCCAAAATTAGTTTTCTGCCCACAGCTAACTCAAAGACAACTGCAGAGGTTGAAGTAACTAAACTAAAGGTTGCTAAATACCCCTGATGGTAACAAAGGCTTTAAAGTATCCCCAATAGGCTCAACACAGCTAACTCAAAGACAACTGCAGAGGTTGAAGTAACTAAACTAAAGGTTGCTAAATACCCATGATGGTAACAAAAGTTTTAAAGTATCCCTAATAGGCTCAAAATCGCGTCATATTTCGGAGAGGGTTAAAGCATTCAGTGCCAGTAGCGACATAAATCACCAGGTTGCTGCTAAAAGGCTGTATGTACGAGAACAAATGATCGAAGTTTGTTACAGTTACCACTATTTATCTCGTTTTCTATTTCCCTAGCTTGTAACTTTTATCTCTACAAATGTCCATCCATTATCTCAAACTAGTGCTTAAGGGGAGATCTCCACTTGAGGGATTTTTTTTCTTGACCCCTCTCTCCCTCATGTTTAGCCCCATTGCTTTTGATACTATAAAACGTTTGCCCCATTAGTTTAGCAATTTTAAGAACTTTCACCCCATATTAAGACCTTTTATGCCATTTAGGTGTCGATTTTATCCTGGCGAGCGATAGCGAGCCTGTAATTTAAGAGGAAGCGGCCTTCGGCTGGGACATTTTTCTACCGAAAAATGTACAAATTTATCTTGAAAGGGACTCAAGGGGGTGTAATTTTAAGCTTGATGGAGGTCTAGGGAACAAACTAAATACCTCCCCTTAATCTCAGATGGTACTCATTTCAGTGCTTAACCCTTTGAGTACCAGCAACGTGATTTTTTTTTTTTTTTTTTTTTTTTTTTTTTTTTTTTTTTTGAGGGAGGCAAAAGGCAGAACTGCCTATAGCGAGTGCCTCCCCCATAGTTGAAAGAGTGACAGGGCCAAAATCAAGGGACGGTCGAGCCAAAATGCCTGGACACACGGAGTTTGAAGCAATTTAAGTCATAGGAAGAGGGAAAGACTGATTCTGGGAGAGAGTTCCAGAGCTCAGCTGTTATACTATATTATATTATATTATATGCTAGCTATATTTAAGACTATATGAAGCGGCTTAGGAAACTTCCGTGTGTTAGTTATAAGGGTTGGTTGAGATAGTTTGAAGCCTTGTTATTGCTAGAGGCCCTTCCTAAGAAAATCGTCTAATAGTTGCCAAAATAGGATGAAAATAACGTCGCTGGTACTAAATGGGTTAAGGGCAGATTTCCACTCTCCCCTTACGTTGAAATAGTGTGAAAATAACCCGAGATGGGAACTGTTATCGTCACCGGGATTGGGGGAGGAATCGGGGAGGAATCGGGTGGGAATGGGAATAGTGGCGAGCCAAACCCTAAGATGTTATTGTTGTGTGGGAAGTAATGATGATGGTGGTGGGGGTGGTGGTGGTGTGGGGGGGGTGGTGGGGGTGGTGGGGGTGGGGGTGGTGGGGGTGGGGGTGGGGGTGGTGGGGGGTGGGGGGGGGGGGTGTAGAGTGGGAAGTTGCTTCTAGAGGACGAGGTTCGATAATTGTAAAGTACACACACGCGCACACACACACACTTAGACGTATTCGGCAAGTACTGTTTTTTTTTCCTCTCTCTCTCTCTCTCTCTCTCTCTCTCTCTCTTCTAATGACGCAGGGACGGGATTATTTTCTGGACCCCTTTTTCCCTCATGTTTAGCCCCATTGCTTTTGAGATTTTATGGCGTTCGCCCCACTAGTTTGGTGATTTTAAGAACTTTCGCCCCCTATCTGTTAATTTAAGACCCTTCGTGCCATTTACTATGGGTTTCAGAGGCCGTGTGGCATTGTTTTTCGGGAATATTAACAAACAGTTGGATAAGTATGATATTTTGCCAGAGATTCTTTCACAACGTCACGTACTTTTCATCAATATTGTGCATTACCAAAAGTGGAGAATTAAGCCACTTGTCCCTGTGTCATGAGGTTAAAGTCACACCTGAATGACTAGGAAACGGACAAGGCTACTGTGAGTTACCTGTGAAAACCACCAAACCATTATTGCTCCTCCATGAAACACGGTCGTTATCAGCCACCATCCAACCCTACTATCACCTTTACATTCAAGTTATGTCACTATCAAGTTATGTCACTATCAAGTTAGGCCTATGTCACTATCAAGTTATGTCACTATCAAGTTGTCACTATCAAGTTATGTCTATGTCACTATCAAGTTATGTCACTATCAAGTTGTGTCACTATCAAGTTATGTCACTATCAAGTTATGTCACTATCAAGTTATGTCACTATCAAGTTGTGTCACTATCAAGTTATGTCACTATCAAGTTATGTCACTATCAAGTTGTGTCACTATCAAGTTGTGTCACTATCAAGTTATGTCACTATCAAGTTATGTCACTATCAAGTTGTGTCACTATCAAGTTATTCTTCTCCAATCCCACAGACAGTAACAAGGAGACCAATATACAGGTACCGGTAATGAGAAATACAGCGAACCAGGGAAGAGGGATAATGCTGATAATGATGGTATAATAAGGAGGAGGGATGATAAAAGCTCGGAAGGGCAGCAAGGGAGGAGAGAGACCATGAAGGGGGCATAGTTGTATTTATTGGCCGTATAGTTTAGTTTCCTCCCTAGACCTCCATCACACTTAAAAAAGAATCTCCTACGAGGTATATTCATAAATTTTTCGATAGAAATATGTCTTGGCCGAAGGCCGGTTCCTCATAAATTACAGGCTCGCTGTCGCTCGCCAGGAAAAAATCGACACCTAAATGACACGAAAAGTCATACTATTTACAAAGAAATGGGACGAAAGGTCTGATAATCGCCAAACTGATGAGTCTAAACATGAGGAAGAAGGGGGACCAGAAAAACGGGTCATCTCCCCTTAAGTCAGTAAGGAAGGGAGGAAACGTTTAATGAAGAGGATAAGTGAGGGAGGGAGGGAGGGAGGGAGAACACGGGCGATATTTGTTTCTTAAGGGGAGATTTCCACTTGAGGGATTTTTTTTTCTTGACCCCTTTCTCCCTCATGGTTAGCCCCATTGTTTTTGATATTATAAGACGTTCGCCCCATTAGTTTGGCGATTTTAATAACTTTCGCCCCATTACTGTCAATTTTAAGACTTTTCGTGCCATTTAGGTGTCGATTTTTTCCTGGCGAGCGATAGCGAGCCTGTAATTTAAGAGGAACCGGCCTTCGGCGGGGAAATTTTTCTACCGAAAAATTTACAAATTTATCTTGAAAGGGGGTCTAGGGGCTGCAATGTTAAGCTTGATGGAGGTCTAGCGAACTAACTAAAAACCTCCCCTGAAAGTCAGTATCACACGAGCGCTTTTTACATCAACATTTATCCTCAATATTGGTCGGGCACTTTATGAAGTTAACATTTACAATATGTCGGTCACCTAAATTCATCCATCATCAGTCTAGTTCCGATCCCAGTGCAAAATATTCCAGAAATATTGCCAGAAAAATGTTGATCATTGAATGTTGACTATAAAATCGCTCGTGTGATACCGGCTCCAAGCGTAGAGTGTAAAAAAAAAAAAAAGGTTGTGTGTGTGTGTCTGTCTGTGTGTGTGTCTGTCTGTGTGTGTCTGTGTGTGTGTGTGTGTGTGTGTTGCAATCCTATCAGCCCGTCCGTATACAGACATTCTAGTAAAACAAAGTGAACACCGGATAAAACTGCTATTCAAACGCCCCGTGAGTTGTGTTGGGTCGTTGTGAGGATAATGACCATCGTTACGGGACTACCTTGCCCCTCGTTAACAGTATTACCAGCCCTTGGTCACAACTGTTGTGTCATGCTCTAAAAATGCAAATGTGTGTAAATGTATGTGTTTAAGGGGAGGTATTTAGTTTGTTCCCTAGACCTCCATCAAGCTTAAAATTACACCCCCTTGAGTCCCTTTCAAAATAAATTTGTACATTTTTCGGTAGAAAAATGTCCCGGCCGAAGGCCGGTTCCTCTTAAATTACAGGCTCGCTTTCGCTCGCCAGGATAAAATTGACACCTAAATGGCACGAAAGGTCTTAACATTGACAGAAATGGGTTAAAAGTTCTTAAAATCTTCAAAATAATGGGGCAAACGTCTTAACATTAGAAAAACAATGAGGCTAAACATGAGGGAGAAAGGAGTCCAGAAAAAAATCCCTCCAGTGGAGATCTCCCCTTAAGGGGGGTACTGCTTGCTTTTAGGTCTATATATTTAGTTATTTATATATATTTTGTGTTTGTTTCCTCGCTAGACATCCATCAAGCTTAGAACCCCCCCACCCCCACCCCCACCCCCACCCCTCCTAAACCCTCTTTCAAGATATATGTGTACATTTTTCGGTAGACAAATGTTCCGGCCAAAGACCGGTTCCTTATTACATTTAGAGGCTCACTAACGCTCGCCAGGAAAATATCGACACCTAAGGGGCACGAAAGGTCTTAATATTGAAAACAAAATCAGTGGAAACGTCTGACAATCGCCAAACTAACGGAACGAACGTCTTAAAACCTCAACACTAATATGCTAGACATGAGGGAGAAGGGGGCCCATAAAAAGCGAGTGGTACCCCCTTAACCCTCTCCGACATATGACGCAATTTTGAGCCTATTAGGGATACTTTAAAGCCTTTGTTACCATCAAAGGTATTTAGAAACCTTTAGTTTACTTACTTCAACCTCTGCAGTTGTCTTTGAGTTAGCTGTGTTGAGCCTATTGGGGATACTTTAAAGCCTTTAATACCATCAGAGGTATTTAGAAACCTTTAGTTTAGTTACTTCAACCTCTGCAGTTGTCTTTGAGTTAGCTGTGGCCAGAAAACTAATTTTGGAGAGGTAATTATAAGAGTGAGAGAACTCTATTTCTTATTGCTAATCTGGCAACCTCTGCGTCATATGAGTCTGAAGGGGTTAACATGATCACCTGCCCTTGTAGAGAACGAGAAAAATGCGAATGTGTGTAAATGTATGTGTTTAACCCCTTCTGAAGCGGCGACGTCTTTTGAACTATATCCTGGCTACTGTTAGACGATTGTATTCAGTCTAAAAGGGCCTCCAACCATTAACAACCTTCAAACAATCTCATTTAAGGGGAGGTTTTTAGTTTGTTTCCCACTCCTCCAGCAATCTTAAAATTTCACCCCCTTGACCCCCTTTCAAGATAAATTTGTACATTTTTCGGTAGAAAAATGTACCTGGCGAAACTAATATTTTTCGGTAGAAAAATTTACCGGCCAAAGGCCGGTTCCTTCTAAAATTACAGGCTCGCTATCGCTCGCCAGGAAATAATCGACACATAAATGGCACGAAAGGTATTAAATTGACAAAGATATGGGGTGAAAGGTCTCAAAATCGCTAAACTAATTTAATGAAAGTCTTAAAATCTCAAAACTAATATGCCAAACATGAGGGAGAAGGAGACCCAGAAAGAAGCGACTGCCTCCCCCTTAATACCCGTTATGATTACTCCATTGAAATTATCATGTTCGATTTTGTTGTTTACATTTGTATTTATATAATTATTTTGTCGTGTGGAATTTGTAGGCATATATAATTGATCTCTTCTTTTGGAATAGGCGTACTCACAGACGTTACACATGTCCGATTATTTTGTGGTTGTCCGGTGTGTTTCATTGGTGACTAGATATGGGCCATAGTGACTGTCCGAAACTTTGACAGGGGCCATTAAGGGGACAGTGGTTATTTTTGTATTTATTTATTTATTTATTTTGGGGGGGGGGGGGTCTATTTATTTGTATACTTTTTTAGTTTCTTCCCTAGATCACCATAAAAAAAAAAAAAAAAAAAAAAAAAAAAAAAAATATATATATTTTTTTTTTGGGGGGGGTCTATTTATTTATATACTTCTTAGTTTCTTCCCTAGATCTCCATCAAATTTATATAAAAAAAAACATCCATTAGATCCCCCTTCGAGATTAGTTTGTATATTTTTCGGTAGAAAAATGTCACGGCCAAAGGCCGGTTCTTTCAACATTATAGGCTCACTATCGTTCGCCAGGCAAAGAATCGACACATACAAAGCACGAAAAGTCTTAATATTGACAACAAAATGGGGCGAAAGGTCTTAAAAGAGACAAACTAATGGGGAAAACATCTTAAAATTTGAAAATGAATGGAGCTAAACATGAGGGAGAAAGGGGACCAGAAAAACGGCCCAATCCCTTAATGTGATTTATTTTTCTGCCAGCCGAGCTTGGACGGTTTCCATGAATCAATAAAAAGCCTTTGACTGAACACATGAAGCCCCTAGTCCACCTATTTATTCTCTTTGTATTCGTTAGTCCCTTTCCATGTGAGAGAGAGAGAGAGAGATAATATTTAGATAGATTTACATAGATACACTGACCACACAGACCTTACGATCCAAACGAGGTGGTCAGGACTTAATTCTAGTAGAGATGGCATATCCGATAGAAAAGGAAAGTTGAAGGAAAGGATAGAAAAGAAGGAGAGAGAGAGAGAGAGAGATAATATTTAGATAGATTTACATAGATACACTGACCACACAGACCTTACGATCCAAACGAGGTGGTCAGGACTTAAATCTAGTAGAGATGGCATATCCGATAGAAAAGGAAAGTTGAAGGAAAGGATAGAAAAGAAGAAGAGAGAGAGCGAGAGAGATAATATTTAGATAGATTTACATAGATACACTGACCACACAGACCTTACGATCCAAACGAGGTGGTCAGGACTTAAATCTAGTAGAGATGGCATATCCGATAGAAAAGGAAAGTTGAAGGAAAGGATAGAAAATAAAAAGAAGGAGAGAGAGAGAGAGAGAGAGGTATACAGAAAGAGAGAGAGAGAGAGAATGGTATACAGAGAGAGAATCTACGTTACAGTTCATCATGTGTATTCTTTCATTTCACTGGGAAAAAATATAACGGAGAGCCTGCATCAGAATGGAGTTATATTTCGCGTTTCCTATTATTTTTATGAATATCCGCAGGGAGAGAGGGATGGTGAACGTGTTTCCAAACTAATTTAATAAAAACCATAATATTTTTAGAGTACCGGTATTCATTTGGAGTCTCTTTAAAATGAGCACTCTTAATATTAAAATGGTGGTTCTAGTTGATGATTTTTATGAATTTACCATAGTGAGATATATTTTCTAGTTTAAAGATAAGTGTTCTGCCCTAATCTACCAGACTGGCATCTATAATAATCGTGACTACAGAAAATAATAGAGGAGTCCACCAGCAAGACCAGTTTTCCCTCGAAAGAAGAAAGCGTAAACCCGACACTTGGCCGCAAGACCTCGCCTACCCTCAAGGGCTGCAACAAGGACACAACCACCCCATTACCAAGCCAGGTAAAGAGGACCTTACCTGCACCCCCAAGACCAGCAGCAGGAGAATTAAATCCAAGGTAGAGCGAATGAGAGAATAATTTGGCAGCTCTCCCAGCGGGAAAAAGTTATGTAAATACTGATCCCAGCCGAGTTGGCCTCTAATACCAGCCGTATTTCCCCAGTTCAACGGCTTGCGATACCAGCCAAAGTGGTCTACGATACCAACCACACCTCACGAACATAGCGACCTGTGATACCAGTCACATCGTCCTGTGATACTAGCTGAGTGGTCTGTGATACAAACCACTCCCACAAGCACAATGACCTGTTATACCAGTTGCGTCGACCTGTGACACCAGCCGAGCGGCCTGCGATACGAGCCACACCCCACCCCTGGCCGTGACAAGAAGAGACAAGAAGACGACATACCAAGACCCCCTCTTTCCCTCCCCTGTAAAAGTAGAGATGCCCTGGTAATTACTCTTATAATAACTCTTCTAGTTTGCCATTCATGTTGTATAATTGACGTATTACTATCGCATTGTTAAATAGTATTACTATTTCTTGTATAAATATTGGAATATGAACTGTATTCGTGTATCTGTTCTACATTTATGTCTGTTTAGTTGACGAACGTAAGCCATAAATTAAGTTACTTTTCATTTACTCACAGCATTATAATAAGATTAAAGTTAGGCCCTATGTGCTCTAACTCTCTCTCTCTCTCTCTCTCTCTCTCTCTCTCTCTCTCTCTCTCTCTCTCTCTCTCTCTCTCTCTCTCTCTCTCTCTCCGTTGCCAACAGCAATTATACCAAGTGATTTCCGATTTTTTCGCTGACTGGGATTAAAAAGTCTTATACCTTTTCATCTCTGATCTTTCATTGCTTGGAGGAGAGAGAGAGAGAGAGAGAGAGATCGGCAGACATAAATAGTACCGTAATACAGTAGATAGATGGTGTGTGAGAGAGAGAGAGAGAGAGTGTGTGTGTGTGTGTGTATGTGTATGTTATATTTATCGCTTTGAACTTCTAATCGCAGAACTTATTGTGTGTGTGTGGGTCTCTCTCTCTCTCTCTCTCTCTCTCTCTCTCTCTCTCTCTCTCGTCTCACGCACCGCACGCACGCACGCACACACACACACACACACACACACACACACACACACACACTCACTCACTCACTCACTCACACTCTCTCTCTCTCTCTCTCTCTCTCTCTCTCTCTCTCTCTGTCTCTCTCTCTCTCTCTCTCCTCTCATCCTCTCTCTCTCTCTCTCTCTCTCTCTCTCTCTCTCTCTCTCTCCCTCTCTCTCTCTCTGTGTGTGTGTGTGTGTAACCATTATTTCGTGCTAATGGTCCTAAACTGTATTAAATCATTAAGACGGAGAGGGCCATTACTTTTCCTCTTACACAACCCTCCCCTCTTTATTTTCTACATTCGCGTATCCTATGAATATATATTGGCTTTCTCGTTTCTTCTCCTTCTTCTCCACTATTCTCTGTTCTTCGTCTTCCCTTTGCCTATCCTCTCTTTTCTGTGTTTGTAGTTCTTACCTCTTTTACCATGAACATTCTAAATATATATATATATATATATACAGTATATATGGAGGTAAAATCACAAATACGTGTGATCAAATTATGTAGTAAAACTCGCTAGGAAAATTGAAACAATGGAACACCAACTTTTCGTCTATTCTCTCAAGACATCTTCAGGGTAAAATGTATTACCCTGAAGATGTCTTGAGAGAATAGACGATAGCTTGGTGTTCCATTGTTTCAATTTTCCTAGCGAGTTTTACTATATATATATATATATATATATATATATATATACTGTGTGTGTGTGTTTTTTAGTTGCTGTTATTGCCAAATGTGAAGTAGTTCATTATCGAATTACTATAACATCGTCATGCTATCATACAAAGACGAAATAGCTGATTCATTTACCCTCGCTGTACTGTTTTAAGACGTTTATCCCCATCCAGGTGGTGATTAGTTCCTGGCGAGCGATAGCGAACCAGCATTTTATGGAGAAATCCAGATTCGCTGGATACAATTTTTTATCGGAAAATGTACATATTTAGCCTGCTGTCAAAAAACATATAAACACATTTACTGGCTCGTTACCGCTCGCCAAGACAAAATGGACACCTGGATGGGGATACACGTCAGATAACAGTAGTCTGAATGGGGCCGGATGGATACAACCCAGATAGACAAAAAAACAGGTCCCCCCCATAACCCCTTCACCACCATTACGTAAAATTAATTATATTTTGGTAACCATTAAACGATTTTCTTCAGTTTGTAATCTACCTATGCGACTCAAATGGGTATATACGATCTCGATAAACCCTCTTAGTAACACAGGTCCTTCTTAAACTGCATACAATCATCTAAATTTAGCCAGCATCAAAGGTAAAACGGCGTCATAGTGCTGAAGGGGTTAAGGCAATTGTGAAGCCTATTACTATTTGGTTAAGGGTTGTAACGTTCTTTGCTTCATCTTTGTATATCTAGCAATTTATCGTTCAGTCTGTGTTTTTATTTCTAGTGATGTCAATATCCTCTCGCTCTCTCACTCACACACTCTCACTCTCTCTCTCTCTCTCTCTCTCTCTCTCTCTCTCTCTCTCTCTCTCTCTCTCTCTCTCTCTCTCTCTCTCTCTCTCTCTCTCTCTCTCTCTCTCTCTCATACTCACTCACTCTTTCTTTCTCTCTCTGTTTGATGTTCTATTCAGACGTATTGGTAAGAAGTCAAGAATGAACCAAGGCGGAGGAAGAAGAGAAGACTGTGAAGTTGAAGGGAAATGGGTCGTTTTTCTAGTCTCCCTTATCCCTCTTGTTTAACCCCTTCAGATTTTAAGATGTTTGCCCCATTAGTTGGGCGATTTTAAAACCTTTCGCCCCATCTCTTTGTCAATATGAAGACCTTTCGTGCTATTTAGGTGTCGATTGTTTTCTTGGCGAATGATAGTGAGCCTGTAATTTTTGAACAACCGGCCTTCGGCCGAGACATTTTTCTACCGATTTTTTTTTTCAAATTAATCTACAAGCTGGATCCAATGGATGTTATTTTTGTTTAGTTTGATTTAATTCTAGGGAGGAAACAAGAAACCTAATGAATAAATGAAAAAAAAAAAAAAACTACCAAAAAGTGAACCATCCCCTTTAAGATAAGTAATTGGAATGAGAGGGTGGGGTGGGGGGGGGGGGGGGGATCGAAGCGTAAGTAAATAAAATAAATATATGCATTGGCGACTACATTAAAATAAATATATGCATTGGCGACTACATTAAAATAAATATATGCATTGGCGACTACATTAAAATAAATATATGCATTGGCGACTACATTAAAATAAATATATGCATTGGCGACTACATTAAAAAATAAATATATGCATTGGCGACTACATTAAAATAAATATATGCATTGGCGACTACATTAAAATAAATATATGCATTGGCGACTACATTAAAATAAATATATGCATTGGCGACTACATTAAAATCTGAGCAGAAAGAATACAGTAATGATTGAAAAACACGAACTTTAAGAGGGAAGGGCTTATTTATTGGTTGATGTATTGATTTATATATTAAATAATTTATTAGTTTCCTCCCCTAAAGAAAGAACCCCCCCCCCCCCTCCCCCCTCCCTCCCTTTCTTTGGCATTGTTATGACCTTTCGTGACATTGAGGTGTCGATTTTGTTCTGCTTTGATGTACCAATTATTGTTTCACGTGTTGCTTAACATGTAGAAACTGGCGACGCGTGTATATATCTGTAAAGTGCATTCAGAGGCATGTGTGCATCAGGTTGTTCAGTGTTCGAATCCCAATTATTCTGCTCCCAATAGTTTATAAGCGTAGTTTTATATAATTTTATGCAAAACATTTGGCGAGGGGAGCCGCGCTCCTTGGTGCCGCTAGAAGAGTGGCGAACACATCAAAAGTATAAGTATAAGTATAGGATATACTATCGGTATTTATAAGGGTGAGTGAAGAGAGAAGAGTATTAACCCCTTCACCACTAATTCATTATTTTCATCATATTTGGGTTACCATTACACAATTGTCTTTAGTTTATCATCTACCTCTAGGACTCATATGGGTAAGTATGATCCCAATAATCCCTCTTAATGACATACGTCCTTGTTAAACTGCATAACATTGTCTAATTGTAGCCCGTATCAGAGTTAAAAAGGCGTTATGGTGTTGAAGGGGTTAAAGAGAAAGAGGCAGTAAGAGTAGTACAATGAATCAGTGGTTAGTAATGGACCTTCCTTTACACGGCTGTTGGCTGTTCCTTCACCGGGAAGTTTACTACCTCGTTATGTTTCTGTTCCTGAGAGAGAGAGAGAGTGAGTGAGTGAGTGAGTGAGTGAGTGAGTGAGTGAGTGAGTGAGTGAGAGGGAGAGAGAGAGTGAGTTTGAGAGAGAGAGAGAGAGAGAGTGAGTGAATGAGTGAGAGAGAGATAGTTTTTATAGCTATTTAAGAACATGTAGTACATCCACTGTAGTTAATAAATTGATAGTAATAAGGTTTGTGACAATAAGCTAGGAATCCTCCTCCCTGTGTATAATTTTCCTACTCGAAAAGACAGAGAAACGGGCGAGGGAATGCGAAAGTAGCCCCGAACCCTGAGAATAGGAACATTAAATGTTGTTTCTGTTCGGGCTCTGTCTCATTTCGGCCACCCCCAGCAAATGGGGTATGTGCCTGAGTATATGCATATATACATACATACATACATTAACACAACCGTATTTATTCTTAATACATTTTCAAAAGTTGTACAGCATCATACTATAAGGCCAGGATGTCAACTTTTGCCAGATTTTGTAATTAAAAACATTACATGCCTACGTATGTTTATGCCATCAATTCACTGAATTAAATTATATCTGAGATATACAGACACTGAACATTTAAAATATATTTTAGAGTTTGCTAAAATCATGTTGATCCTCCAAAATTAAATTTTTATTTTTGTTTTCGAAATCTGGTTATATTAACGTCACTTATATAATGTATGTATCTTTCCTTCTTCCGTCTTCCATCTCGTTGGCTTCTTAACTTTATTCCACATATTTTCATGTGTTTTAACCTTTTCTTCTCTTCTTATAACGTCCAGTCAATCCCTACTTCAATATCATAATTATGGCATGCTCAACCATCGACATAGACCACCACCTCTCTTATTCCTTCAGTATGTACATTTACGATTACCCTCTTCGATATTACATGCAAAGTATTTTATCATCCTATCTCCATATATATATATATAACTTTATCATATTTTATTTATTTATTTGTTTATTTTTTCAGGTGAGTTGGTTGCAAGGATGGTGTTGACAACAGGACGCTGTAAGTACTGTCAAATTATATTATGATGTTTTTGTTAGTACCTCTGTGTGTGTGTAATTCACTTGCTTGTTCGTCAAGGGGAATCCACGCAATGCGAGCTAAGCTCATTATTATCGCGCCTCCTTAACTGGGAATGTATTGCGTGAAATGCATGTTAAGTGTTTATGTACCGTTGGAATGGCTGTGAATGTGTGTGTAGTCTGTATTTTAGCCAATTGGCGACATCTGGAAACAAAGGCTTAGGGTTAATCTGTACGGTACTATTCGCACTACGGTACCAGTCTCACCCGAAGGCTTAGGTTGACCAGTAGCTTAGGTTGACCAGTACGATACCCATCTCACCTTGTAACCGATTACCAACCCCAGATGGGACGTCACAACTTCGTCCACTTATACCAGGTTCCTATTTATACTGCTAGGTGAACAGAGGCTACACCGTTAGGAGACTTGCCCAAATGTCTCATCCCCGCCCGGGTCTCGAACCCGGGACCTGGTTGTGAGCCAGACGCGCTAACAGTTACGCCACGGGGTGTGTGTGTGTGTGATTAATTGCATATAATGTATTATATTTTTTGAAAGTGCGAAGTATAATTGAAGTACCGTACATATAAAGTATATATATTTTTACCAAACTATGGCCTTACAGTGACCGTATACCAATTATCTAGTCCATTGGCATCATATTATTATTCTCGTTTTCTTTAATCCCTCCCCTGTTTTCTCGTTTTCTTTAATCCCTCCCCTGTTTTCTCGTTTTCTTTAATCCCTCCCCTGTTTCTTTTATCCCCCCCCCCCCCCACTCTATTTCTTTCTCTATCTACCTATCTATATGTCTATTTCCTTTAAGGACGTGTATATTTATTTGTTCGTTTATTTATTTATGAATTATTCTCCTCATTTTTTTCTCCCAAGGCCTCCATCAACCTCTAAAAAAAACACACACACACACACAAAACACCCCCAAGACCCCCCCCCCCCGCCCCCATCGAGATACATTTGTACAATTTTTGGTAGAAAAATCGCCTAAATTGCAAGCTCGCTATCGCTCGCCAGGAGATAATCGACACCTAAATGGCACAACAGTGTTGAAATCGCCAAACAAATGGAGTGAAAATCTTAAAATCTTCAAAACTAATGGGGCGAAACATAAGGGAGAAGGGGGTCCAGAATAAATAAACACATACCCTTACCCTCTCCTCCTCCTCCTCCTCCTCCACCCTCACCCGATACTGACGAGAAACTCTATGATCAAATAGCAGAAATAAGTTGTCAGGAAGAGGCAGTAATATTTGGCGATTTCAATCTGCCAGTCACAACATGGGGCGAACCACTAAATGCTCACGCGGGACATGATCTATATGCTAATCTTCAGGAAAGTGCCCTTTATCAACACGTAGAACACCCAACGAGGGGAAATAACATTCTGGATATTATTCTAACGACAAATGAAAGACTGGTAAATAGCGTTAAAATCGGACCGGAATTTAGCTCTAGTGACCATAGGATAGTGTCCTTTAACATTAAAGTAAATAATGACAAAGAAAACGTGAGCACGGAAAAAGTACCAGATTATCGAAGGGCCGACTTTAACAAACTTAGAAGGCATCTTGCCAATACTGACTGGAGTGAAATGACCGAAACTCACGATGTAAATCGATTATGGAACATATTATCCAATAACCTAAACAAAGCAATAAATACAAGCATCCCTCTACGAAACCGGCGCCCAGCAGGCAAATATAAGCCAAAATGGTGGAATAATGAAATAAAAAACATCCTCTTAGTAAAAAAGCAGGCATACCAAAAATATAAGGCAACTCAGAATAATAGCGACAAATTAGAACACGATAGACTGCGTCGAACAACCAAAAATCTCATCAAAGGAAGTAAGAAGAATCTGGAACTTCATATTGCCAGCTCCAGCAAGTCCAATCCGAAAGAATTTTACAGCTATATAAGAAACAGAAAAACGGTAACTTCAACAATAGGCCCACTTGTTGCGGAAAATGGAGATCATACAGATAACAAAGTACAAATGGCGAATATCCTAAATAACTAATTTGCATCAGTTTTCACGTCGGAAGATACTACCGGTAACCGACCTACCCCTACGAATCAATCAAATGGCACTGAGCTCGAAAACTTTACGATTTATGAAGACGATATCCTGTTCGCAATCAACAATTTGAAAGTTAATAAAACCCCAGGCCCTGATAAAATATCCCCAAGGATCCTAAAAGAAGCAAAACACGAATTATTAAACCCACTCGCAAATCTGTTCAACAAATCATTGAATGTTGGGATAGTTCCAAACGAATGTAAACTAGCTAACGTGACACCCATATACAAAAAAGGAAATAAGTCTTCTCCCGGCAATTATCGACCAATTAGCTTAACATCGGTAACGGGCAAATTAATGGAATCCATTATAAGGGACAAAATAGTAAAACATTTGGAAGAAAATAATTTAATAAAAGATTCTCAGCACGGTTTTAGAAATAAACGTTCATGCTTAACAAACTTACTCGACTTCTTCAATGATGTTTACAAATCATATGATAAGGATAGAGCAGTTGATATAATATATCTCGATTTTCAGAAAGCTTTCGATACCGTACCCCACAAAAGACTAATTGACAAAATAAAAGCTCATGGCATAACAGGAAAAACTCTGAAATGGCTCGAAAATTGGCTCTCAGACCGTAAACAACGAGTTGTAATAAATGGTGAAGAATCAGATTGGTGCAAAGTAAATAGTGGCGTTCCCCAGGGTTCGGTATTAGGTCCTATTCTTTTTATAATTTACATAAACGACTTAGACGAAGGAATAGAATGCAAAATTTCGAAATTTGCTGACGATACAAAAATTACTAATAAAGTAACCTCAACAGTACATTGGCAAAAACTACAAGGTGACCTAGACACTTTAGAAAACTGGGCAGTAAAAATGGCAAATGAAATTCAACATAGAAAAATGCAAAGTATTACACATCGGTAGTAACAACGCTAAAAAGATTACTCAATGAACAACATTCAACTATCAAATACAAATAATGAAAAGGATCTGGGAGTTATAATATCAAGTGACCTGAAGCCGAGTAAACAGTGTACAGAGGTAATAAAAACTGCTAATAAATTGGTGGGTTTCATCGGCAGAACATTCAAATTCAAATCAGAAAAAATCATACTTACTCTATTAAACTCATTGGTGCGTCCCCATCTCGAATACTGCGTGCAATTCTGGTCACCGTACTACCGAAAGGACATAAATAAACTTGAAAGGGTGCAACGCAGAGTCACTAAAATGATACCCAGATTGCGTAATAAACCGTACGAAGAGCGCTTAAAAGAACTAAATTTGTTTAGCTTAACAAAGCGCAGAATGAGAGGTGACCTAATAGAGGTGTTCAAAATCTTCAAGGGATTCAGCAACCTAAATGTAAGCGAATTATTTACGATGAATCAAGCAAACACGAGAAACAATGGTTATAAGATTATAGGCAAGCGTTTTCATTCTCACGAGGCGAAGCATTTCTTCTTCAACCGCGTTGTGAATAACTGGAACAGACTACCCTCGAACATTGTAAACTGTAATACTGTCGAAACATTTAAGAACCATCTGGATAAACACATGGCAAATAACCCCCGATTAACACAGTTTCTTTCAGAATAACGCGCAACGAAATGTCAACGCATACCGCAATGTATATTGATTTTCATACATCTGTTCCCTTTCAGAATTGTAGTAAATACCTGTAGAGTTAGCTTAGATTACAAATCAACTTCTTTTTTCTCCCTGTCCTGTCCGAATTTCCGTGTCAGTTTTTCAATACTGCATGGTATTTTTCCTATCTGTTTCCATGCCAGCATTAGCTGGAGGGAGTGGTGGGTGGGGAGGAGCCTTCTTCTTTGCTATCCTTTTCTCTACCTCGTAGTCAGTAGATTAGTAGTTTTATATATCCAAACTGCCCCGTAAGGACCAATAGGTCTGTTGCAGTTTGTTCTCCTTTGTATTCCTTTGTATTCCTCCTCCTCCTCCTCCTCCTCCTCCTCCTCCTCCTCCTCCTCCTCCTCCTCCTCCTCCTCCTCCTCCTCCTCCTCCTCCTCCTCCTCCTCCACCTCCTCCTCGTCCTCCTCCTCCTCCTCCTCCTCTCACCAGTATTATATATCACATTAGTGGACATTTTTGAAGCCTTTGATATCAGCCAAATTTATGGACATTCATTTTTACATGTACGTTTTTTTTTTTTTTTTTTTTTTTTTTTTTTTCTGGCGGACCGTAATATTATCCGTGTCATGTTTGGGCTTGTTTGGGGTTTGTTATTTGTTTGTTTGTTGCTGTTTATGTTTGTGTTTGTTGTGTTTGTATGGGATTTGACGGGAATGATAGATAGTTTGAGTGGCGATTTTGTTTTGTGGAAATTGAAATTCAAAGTTAAACATACACAATTAAATTATAAGAAAATATTATCTAGATGTGAATGCAGAGGAGGCGTTTAACATTGTCTTGAGTTAATACTGATTTCAAGAAGACCGTCTTTAGCTGAAATAAATTCTTTGGAGGTGGACGGCAAAATTCTGCATTTCCTTATATAATGGACAAGATACATTTTGATATGTCAAGTGGGCCTTTCTAAGTTGAATTATAATGTGTGGAGGTAACTAAGAGGGAAGGCATAAGTCACTTGATGGAATAGGTGAAGGTTTAAGAGAAAGGGAAGATTTACAAAGGTTGAATTTTTTTTTTTTTTTTTTTTTTTTTTTTTTTTTTTTTTTTACACGAAGAATGAAAACTCGATTTTTTTTCTAAGGCGTTCACAGGAAATATATCATCGCATTAGTCAGGAGAGAGAGAGAGATTAAATTATATTAAATGAATCTACATTATATTAGAATAGGGATGTGATTGTCTTTTTTATATATGATCACTCGGATCCTTAATCTTCATTTTATGTGGAGAACACAAAATCTATCTACATGTTAAATCAGGTGACTATTAGTTTCACAGATTCTAATATGTACAAATAGGGTATAATTTATGCTGAAATACTAATTAAGCAACACTTAATTAGCAAAAAGGTATTTGTTAAATCACATACCACCAGAACACAAGTAATAGGCCATGCTCCAACAGAAACAAATTAACCCTTTTACTACCGAGGATGTTTGTGGTTATATTTCAACTATATTTAGACGATTTTGTGCCGTTTAAAAGAAGGATCTGTGGTAGTGAAATGGGTTAGGTGAGATGGTTCGAAGCCTGTTAGTAGCTGAAGGCCCATTGGGAACTGAATAAAATCGTCTAATAGTAGCTAGGGTAAAGTAAAAGGACATCACTGGTACAGAAGGGGTTAATATTTAATGTGTGACTGGTAGGGGCTGGATGAAAGTGACACGTTTGTTGGAATATGAATGTGAAACTAACTTTTGCGAGGACAACGGGAGCTGGATTTTTGGTACCTCAGCTTGGAAACAGTGCGACGTCATATTTTGGTGACTGTGACAACCTGTTATTTAATTCTGTGGGGGCACTCGGTTATGGCCTTGGAATTGCTCGGGGCCTTGGGGCTGTTCGGCCAGGCAGCTTGGGGAACAACAACAACAACAACACCAACCTGTTATTTAATTTCAGGTACCGAATTCCCATGCGAATTCCCCTGTAGTGTTTCCAAAATACGCTTTTCGATCACAATTTTATGAAAACTCAGAAAGCATCTTTATAATAGTACGCCAGGCATGTGTCATTTATATTTTACATGCGCAATGGTATGTAGCGAACTTGTATTTGTCAGTATATAGCGGTGTACCCCTGGTCCAAGTAGGCTAGTCTGTTTCTTTGCAACTGACGGTAAATTGTAAAGTTTCCATCAAGATTTGTTCAGTTAATTTGAAGATTGTGTAGTGAAATATGGTGCTAATTATATAAACTTGCTCTTGATATGATGCAGAGACATAGTACTTCTAGTAGTATAGTACCTGCCACGGACATTAGTTCCAGGGCAGTAATTCCCTTTCCAATGTTCCCTTACCCACTCTAAACCACTGTTTGGACACTTGATCCTCAGTGTTTTGGAGGACAAGCAACCTAGAAGGGTCACTAGATCTGTTGTTGCTTGCTTTCCTTTGTACTCCTTTGTACTTTCATATTGTCCCATTGAGTACCGATAAATTAGCTGCCAAGGGATTCAGTTTACCGTCAGTTGAAATGAAACTGACTATCGTTAGACTAGAAATGAAACTGACTATCGTTAGACTAGAAATGAAACTGACTATCGTTAGACTAGAAATGAAACTGACTACAAATGAAACTGACTATCGTTAGACTACAAATGAAACTGACGATCGTTAGACTAGAAATCGTGGACCCTAACCTCTGTAACTCAAAAAGGCCTAGAGCACACACACCTATTACCTGGCTGACCCTTCCCACACGGTAGAAGTATCAGCTCACTTGCCCTAGTCGTTTGTGAGTTATAGATGTTAATGGTCAAGAGTTTTGGCCTACTTACAGGGACCAGGTTATAGTGTATATTGGATCGACATGCTAAGCTAAATCGTCTCAGTGAAGGGAAAGGACTTGTTACAGTAATCTTTAAGGGGAGATATCCACTTGAGGGAGTTTTTTCTTGATCCCTTTCTCCCTCATGCCTAGCCCCATTGTTTTTGAGATTTTAAGACGTTTGCCCCATTATTTTGACGATTTTAAGAACTTTCAACCCATTTCTGTCAATTTTAAGACCTTTCGTGCCATTTAGGTGTCGATTTTATCCTGGCGAGCGATAGCGAGCCTGTAATTTAAGAGAAACCGGCTTTCAGCCGGGACATTTTTCTACCGAAAAATGTACACATTTATCTTGAAAGGGGCTCAAGGGGGTGTAATCTTAAGCTTGAAGGATATCTAGGGACCAAACTAAAAACCTCCCCTAGATGGTTCACTTTTTGGTCGATCTAGTTTCCTCCCTAGACCTCCATCAAACTTTAAAAAAAATATCCATTAGATCCCCCTTCCAGATTGATGTGTACAGGCCAAAACATTTTGCGGTAGAAAAATGTTCCGGCCGAAAAAAAAATACAGATTCACCATCGTTCGCCAGGAAAAAAATCGACACCTTAATAGCACGAAAGGTCTTAATTTTGACAAAGAAATGGGACGAAAGGTCTTAAAACCGACAAACTAAAATGGGGCAAACATCTTAAAATCTAGAAACTAATGGGACTAAACACAAGGGCGAAGGGGGTCCCGAAAAACGGCCCATCTCCCCTTCATAAATGTGTAGCGTAGACTTCGGTCCTCTCTCTCTCTCTCTCTCTCTCTCTCTCTCACTCTCACTCTCTCTCGCTCTCGCTCTCGCTCTCTCTCTCTCTCTCTCGCTCGCTCTCTCTCTCTCGCTCTCGCTCTCTCTCGCTCTCTCTCTCTCTCTCGCTCTCTCTCTCTCTCTCTCTCTCTCTCGCTCTCGCTTCTCTCTCTCGCTCTCGCTCTCGCTCTCGCTCTCTCTCTCTCTCTCTCGCTCTCTCGCTCTCTCTCTCTCTCGCTCGCTCTCGCTCTCTCTCTCTCTCTCTCTCTCTCTCTCTCGCCTCTGCAAAAGTCAGGAAGGCAATTAATGTAAAACTCAGATCTCATTTAAGTTAACTACATGCAGGATTACCAGGGAGCTGCTGAAGAGGCCCAGACTACCACTTATACCTCAGGAATAGGGGAAGAAAAATGTTAACTTGAGAGAGAGAGAGAGAGAGAGAGAGTGTGAGAGAGAAAGAGAGAGAGAGAGAGAGAGAGAGAGAGAGAGAGAGAGAGAGAGAGAGAGAGAGAGAGAGGGGGGAAATAGATAGATAGATAGAGAGAGAGAGAGAGAAAAAAAATAGAGAGAGAGAGAGATTTGCTTTGCTTTGAATAAAAGCTTACCAAACATTCTCTGTACTCAATTTAAAAAGATCGTTGATGTAATATAATTTGCAGGTGAATATCATATATGGCGTTAGTTAAGCTGCTACTGTTTATTGATAGAGTATTACATATAGACAGACTCTCTCTACCCTCAATCCAATTTGTGAAATAAGCTATATTATGATACAAGACCACCCCTTCCTTTCTCATAATTATAATAGATTACCGGTATATCGAAACATTTGTATATATATATATATATATATATATGTGTATATACTCAGGCCCAATCCCCACTTTTCACTTTTTGTTTGGGGGGGGGGGGGACTCAAGACAGAGCCGAAAGGGGACAACATAACAGAAAACAATGAACACACACTCACAAAATACAAATGCACACACATCTAGGTCACCCAGGAGAAGAACCAGAGACCAGGGTCTCCAAGGTCCCTCCAGGACTCCCCCGGCCTTCGACCACTCGGGAAGGTTCCGATCTCGGCAGGCAGACATGCAGCAGAGCCGAAACCACAAGCCCGCCCACCACACTTCCAGGCGCACCCTTCATATAAACCGGCCAGGCGCCTGATGGACTATTATCTAGTCCAACTTGCGCCCGACACCTTCCCCCAAATGACCACGTGTTCACTCATCTATTCACAAGCATTCTCCATTCATTCCTGTTTATTACCACTTCCTTTGCCTGATCTATAGTCATTCCTCTATCATCCAAAGCTTGTCTTACACAGTCTCTCCATCTCAATGGGGGTCTTCCTGCCCTTCTATCTCCCCTTGTATCTGACTCACATACTCTCTTTGTAAGCCTTTCATCTTCCACTCGTTCAACATGACCATACCAGCTCAGCACCCTTCTGTCCACTCTGGCCGACAAATGTTCCTGCTGCCCCACTCTCCTACGTATCTCTTCATTCCTCATTCTGTCTCGACGAGTAACGCCACACATACTCCTCAAGCAGCTCATCTCCATCACATCCAGCATTTACGGGAGGATATATTGTAGTCTAAGCAATTTTGTCAATCATTTATATTATACATTATATATATATCAGTGTTCTCTTCCCCCCTCCCTCCCTCCCTCACTTCCCATTACTCAATCCAATTACTTATCTCTTCTTCCTTTCTTCTACCTCCACCTCTTACCGGTCACCTCTCATTGGACCTGGAAATAGAACGAGAGAGAGAGAGAGAGAGAGAGAGAGAGAGAGAGAGAGAGAGAGAGATTTTATTATGTTTTTAGTTTCCTCACTAGACCTCCATCAAACTTAAAAAAAAAAAAAAACACACACACACACACACACACACTGCCAGGACCCCCCTTCAAGATATATTTGTACATTTTTCGGTAGAAAAATTTCCCGGCCGAAGGCCGATTCTTCCTAAATTACAGGCTCGCTATCGCTCGCCAGGACAAAATCGATACCTAAATTACAGGAAAAGTCTTGATATTGATATAGAAACGGGACGAAAGGTTTTAAAATCGACAAACTAATGAACTGAACGTCTTAGAATCTGAAAACTAATGGGGCTAAACACAAGGGAGAAGGGGGACCAGAAAAACGACCCACCTCCCCTTAAGTAAGCAAACTTCGGTGGGTTTTTTTTTTAAATGATCTTTACATGAGCAAAAAATGTAATACTTTCATATCAAACGTGGTTGAAACATGTATGGTGAATATCATGTAGAATTGTTTTAAAGCCACAGGCAAAACATATAGGTACAATGGAAATATTTATATCGTTTTGATACGGTTTGTTAATTGTTCTTGTCTTTGAAGAAATGCTCCTAAAGGGAGATGGGCCGTTTTATTATCATTGTTATTATTATTGTTATTATTATTGTTATTATTATTATTATTTTTATTTTTACTATTTTTTCATTAGTTCATCTATTTCTTAGTTTCCTTGCTAGACTTCCATCAAGCTCAGAAAAATACCCCCTAGACCCCCCTTCAAGATAAATTTGTAAATTTTTCGGTAGAAAAATATCCCGGCCGAAAGCCGGTTTCTCTTCAAATTACAGGATCACTATCGTTCACCAGAAAAAAATCGACACCTAAATGGGACGATCATGTCTCCTGCTGGTTGTAGCTACATTATAATACACTTCCCTCTCAGACCATCCCTTCCCTCCCACTCCATTCCTTCCCCCCTCCCCCTTCCCTCCCACTCCCTCCCACTCTCCCCTCCCACCTCTCATCCCCTCACCGACAGCAATTATACCAAATGATTTCCGATTTTTCCGCTGACTGGGATTTAAAAGTCTTATACCTTTTCATCTCTGCGATCTTCCCGAACTTGGTTGAGAGAGAGAGAGAGAGAGAGAGAGAGAGAGAGAGAGAGAGAGAGACTTCTATGCCATCCTTCACTTCCACTATTTATTATTAGGAGTTCCACTATCTCTATTATAATTGTGTTTTGTGCACCTGGATTGGGTCGTAAGGTCTGTGTGGCCAGTGTATCTATGTCTATCTCTCTTTCTCAATTACCGCGGCCCAGCTGACAAAACAATGAATTAGATTAAGGGGAGATGGCCGTTCTTCTGGTCCCCCTTCTCCCTCGTGCTTAGCCCCATTAGTTTTGAGATTTTAAGGCGTTCGGTGCATTAGTTTGACGATTAAACACCTTTTGCCCCATTTCGTAGTCAATTTTAAGACCTTTCGTTAAATTTAGGTGTCTTTTTTTCCTGGCGAGCGATAGCGAGCCTGTAATTTTAAGAGGAACTTTGTTCTACTAAAAAAATTACAAATTTATCTTGAAGGGAGTGTGTATTTAAAGCTTGATGTAGGTCTATGGAGGAAATAAAGCAAAAAGATGCATAAATGAGCAAATAAATACGCCCATTCCCCCTTAATCAGCAAACTCTTAATATCAGTTGTCATCATTTCTCCAAACATACGCCCCTGACACTTTAATTATAATTACCATTTTCAAAGAGTCAGGCCGGACCATGATAACATTCCAGAACTCTATATTTGATGAAGTATTATTGTTGGGAGAGTTGAATTACGACTTAAGCCGGTATCACACGAGCGCTTTTTCCCTCAACACTGGTCTGGCAGCTTATGAGGTCATTATTTAAAACATTTTGGTTGCATAAATTCATCTATCACCAGTCTAGTTTCCGATACCAGTGCCAAATATTCCAGAAAGGTTGCCAGAAAAATGTTGATCATCGAATGTTGACTATAAAAGCTCCCGTGTGATACCGGCTTTACGTTTTACATACTATTTTGTAAGAAACGTACGCTAATTTAACAGGAATTTCCATTGTTTACATTAACCATTGTGATGAACCGTATTTAAATGGAGATCTCCACTTGAGGGATTTTTTCTGGACCCCTTTCTCCCTCATGTTTAGCCCCATTGCTTTTGCAATTTTAAGACGTTCGCCCCATTAGTTTGGCGATTTTAAGAACTTTCACCCCATTTATGTCGCTTTTAAGACCTTTCGTCCCATTTAGGTGTCGATTTTTTCCTGGCGAGCGATAGCGAGCCTGTAATTCAAGAGGAACTGGCCTTCGGCCAGGACATTTTTCTACCGAAAAATGTACAAATTTATCTTGAAAGAGGGTCAAGGGGGTGTAATTTCAAGCTTAATGGAAGTCTAGGAAACACACTAAAAACCTGCCCTTAAGTGGAGACAGACTGGATTTCTGGTATCCCTTCTCCCTCGTGTTTAGTCCCATTGGTAAGGAAGTTTTAAGACGTTTATTTGATTGAATTGAGCCACGATAAAAGATAAAAAGAATACCGGTATTTATTTTGTGACCATATAGATTTTTTGGTTAATTAAATTTAATTGAACCTTGGCCTGAATAAAAGTTAAAGGACGGCATCGTGTTGGAAGGGGTCACTGTAATTCAGCAAGTCGTAGTTAACCCTCTCCGACATATGACGTGATTTTGAGCCTATTAGGGATACTTTAAAGCCTTTGTTACCATCGGGGGTATTTAGAAACCTTTAGTTTAGTTACTTCAACCTCTGCAGTTGTCTTTGAGTTAGCTGTGTTGAGCCTATTGGGGATACTTTAAAGCCTTTGTTACCATCGGGGGTATTTAGAAACCTTTAGTTTAGTTACTTCAACCTCTGCAGTTGTCTTTGAGTTAGCTGTGTTGAGCCTATTGGGGATACTTTAAAGCCTTTGTTACCATCGGGGGTATTTAGAAACCTTTAGTTTAGTTACTTCAACCTCTGCAGTTGTCTTTGAGTTAGCTGTGTTGAGCCTATTGGGGATACTTTAAAGCCTTTGTTACCATCGGGGGTATTTAGAAACCTTTAGTTTAGTTACTTCAACCTCTGCAGTTGTCTTTGAGTTAGCTGTGTTGAGCCTATTGGGGATACTTTAAAGCCTTTGTTACCATCAGGGGTATTTAGAAACCTTTAGTTTAGTTACTTCAACCTCTGCAGTTGTCTTTGAGTTAGCTGTGTTGAGCCTATTGGGGATACTTTAAAGCCTTTGTTACCATCAGGGGTATTTAGAAACCTTTAGTTTAGTTACTTCAACCTCTGCAGTTGTCTTTGAGTTAGCTGTGTTGAGCCTATTGGGGATACTTTAAAGCCTTTGTTACCATCAGGGGTATTTAGAAACCTTTAGTTTAGTTACTTCAACCTCTGCAGTTGTCTTTGAGTTAGCTGTGTTGAGCCTATTGGGGATACTTTAAAGCCTTTGTTACCATCAGGGGTATTTAGAAACCTTTAGTTTAGTTACTTCAACCTCTGCAGTTGTCTTTGAGTTAGCTGTGGGCAGAAAACTAATTTTGGAGAGGTAATTATAAGAGTGAGAGAACTCTATTTCTTATTGGTAAACTGGCAACCTCTGCCTCATATGTGCGTGAAAGGGTTAAGGATAAATGTTGGGTGAAAAAGCGCTCGTGTGATACCGGCTATATTCCTGCTCACACACCACGGCAGCTGACCTTGCCTATTGTGATTTTATTTTTTGTTCTGTCGGTTTGTGTTCAATATCATATTACGGTTTACGGAGTCCTTTATTTGGTGTACGCAGGCTCTTTTAGTAATTGTATGTATTATTATATATATACTGTATTTATTTATTTTATTATTTTTTATTTTTTGTTTTTATTTTATTTTATTTTTATTTTTTTGGGGGGGTGATCGAGGGCTGTATTCACTTATTTTTTTATCTAATCCAAAGTATGTCGATGGACATTTTAATTGTTTGACCTTATGAAAGAAAAGGACACATTATTAAGGGGAGGTTTTTAGTTTCTTCCTACTCCTCCAGCAATCTTAAAATGTCACCCCCTTGACCCCCTTTCAAGATAAATTTGTACATTTTTCGGTAGAAAAAGGTCCCGGCCGAAGGCCAGTTACTCTTTAATTACAGGCTCGCTCTCGCTCGCCAGGATAAAATCGACACCTAAATGGCACGAAAGGTCTTAAAATTGACAGAATGGGGCTGAAATTCCTAAAATCACCAAACTAATGGGGCTAGAGATGAGGGAGAAAGGGGTCAAGAAAAAAATCCCTCAAGTGAAAATCTCCCCTTAAGTTGTTCCAGGTACCGTATTCATAAAATGTGATTCAGAAATTGTATTGCCTGAAACGAATTTGCATGATTATCAGGTAAGGTGGCGAGAGAGAGGGATATAATGTATATATAAAAAAAAACAAAAAAAAACCACACACACTCAAAGACCTACACAAACAACCAATCGCATAAACACCCACACACACACACACACACACACATATATATATATATATATATATATATATATATATATATATATATATATATATATATATGTATGTATGTATGTATGTATGTATGTATGTATGTATGTATGTATGTATGTATGTATGTATGTATGTATGTATGTATGTATGTATGTATGTATGTATGTATGTATGTATGTATGTATGTATGTATGTATGTATGTATGTATGTATGTGTGTGTGTGTGTGTGTATGTATGTATGTATGTATGTGTGTGTGTGGTTTTTTTTTTTTTTTTTTTTTGCTATGTGATTGTAGGCATATTCGTGTGTGGTTTTGTATTTGTGCGTGCCTGCGAGCGCCTGTGCATGTTGCTTGTAATTGTTGTCCGTTAACAGTGTTCCCAACTGTTTAATATAATGATTATATGAACTCGCTTGCCTCTCATTTGCATACGTTTAACCCATTTAATAACACATGAATGTCCTTGTACACTGAATGTAATATTGAGGGCGTAGGTGGAAGGTTTAGCTATGTCGTAATGGGTGTGGGTGTGGGTGGGGGTGGGGTGGGGGTGTATGTGTGCGTGTGTTTGTTTGTTTGTGCTCGTGTGTGTATGTGTGTGTGAGAGAGTTCATAATTGTATTCATAATTGTAGTTTGACAGGAATAGAGTTTTTGGCTCGTATTGTCCCGCTTCCTAGACATTATCATCAATGACAATTGTCCATCTCCTTGTTCAAGGGAGATGGTAACCGCTGGCTATGTCTCAGAAAACCTTCATCAACATGAGCGAGATTTGAACCCTGACCTGCTGGGTTGCAGGCAGGGACGGTACCACTGAGCTAACCGCGCAGTGTGTTTTTTTTTTTTTTTTTTTTTTTTTCCCCAACTACTTTATTTTTTTTTTATTTTTTTTTATTTTTTATTGTCTATATTCCAACTACTCCCTTTCGGGATTAAAGGTTTATAGGGAATATATCTAGGTCTCTGATACTTCATTGTATGAAACGTAGCGGCTTGTCTCCCTCATGTTTAGTCCCATTATCTTTGTGACTTTAAGACGTTCGATCCATTAGTTAGGTGATTTTAAGACAACCCCATTTCTTTGTCAATATAATGACCTTTCGTGCCATGTAGGCGTCGAATTTTTCTTGGCGAGCGAGAGCGAGCCTGTAATTCTAGGAGGTTCGGCCGGAATTTTTTTAATGTACAACATTCTTGAAGGGGGTCTGGGGAATGTCTTGAAGGGGGTCTGGGGAATGTCTTGAAGGGGGTCTGGGGAATGTCTTGAAGGGGGTCTGGGGAATGTCTAGAAGGGGGTCTTGAGGGTATGTCTAGAAGGGGGTCTGGGGAATGTCTAGAAGGGGGTCTGGGGAATGTCTTGAAGGGGGTCTGGGGAATGTCTTGAAGGGGGTCTGGGGAATGTCTTTATAAGCTTGACGGAGGTCTAGGATGAAACTATAAATTATATTAATATATATATATATATATATATATATATATATATATATATATATATATATATATATATATATATATATATATATATATATATATATGTATATATATATATATATAATATATATATATGCCTAGACCAAAAAATAAGCACTACGGTACCCCATTAATGGAATGTTATTGTTGTTCTCGTTGGCAACAGGAATCGAACCGGAATTGAAATACATTGGGTAGGCAATATCCGATCACCCTATTGTTATGTTGGGGGTAATGGGGGGGGGGGGGGGGCTGGATGGGCAGATTTGGAATTATATTGTGTAAGGAAACGAGACTGGGATGGGTATTAGAATCACTGGGATGTTTTGGACTAAATTGTGTGAGAGAGAGAGAGAATGTGGGATATAAAAGAGAGAGAGGGGGGGATATTAAGTGAGTGTGTGTGTGTGTGTGTACTTACTCTAGTTGTACTTACTCTAGTTGTATTGCGGGAGTGAGCATGCTCGTTATTTCCCGCCTCCTATATGTGTAGGTGTTATATGTATCGTTGGAATGGCTGTGGATGTGTGTAGTCTGTATTTTAGCCAATTGGCGACATCGGAAACGAAGGCTTAGGGTGGATCTGTATGGTACCATTCTCACTATAGACGGTACCGTCTCGCCCGAAGGCTTAGGTAGCCATCAGCTTAGGTGAACCATATGATACCCATCTCGCCTCGTACCATTTTTGCCAACCCCAGATGGGACGTCACAACGTCGTCCACTTATTCCAGGTACCTATTTACAGCTAGGTGAACTGAGGCTAACACATGAAAGGAGACAAGCCCAATTTGTCTCCGCCCGGCCGGGAATTGAACCCCCAACCCCTCGTGTGTGAGACGAGAGCTCTACCTACTAGGCTACGGGCTGTGTGTGTGTGTGTGTGTGTGTGTGTGTGTGGTGGTCTAACTCAGTAATCGTGTCTTAGGTCTGACTACCACACTATATTGGGTAACTGTGTTAACTCCAGTCATGGTTTACAACAGTTCCAGACCACCTCTCCAGTGTTTATGGTAATGGTCAATTCCGCCTTCCCCCCCCCCCCCACCCCCTCCCTCCCCCTCCCCCTCCCCCTCCCACCCCCTCCCCCTCCCTTCCATCTTCATTACCTCCAATTCCCTCCCTGTTCACTTTATTGGGTTTTATTTCCCTCTCCCTTTCTTTCTCCCCCTTGTTTTTCTCCTCATTGTTTTTATTTCGTTGGGTTCTATTCACCCTTCTCACCTCCCCCCCCCCCCCCTCTTCTCTTCTTCTCCACCTCAGATTCCCTCACTGTTCATTGCCTTGGGTTCTATTTCCCTCTCACCTTCCCTCTCCTTTCTCTTTTCTCTCCCTTGAAATTCCCCACTTTTCATTGCCTTGGGTTCTATTTCCCATCTCACCTTCTCCTGCTCTCCTCTTCTTCCTCTTTTCCTTTCATAGAGCTATAGTCAGTCCTCCTCCCTGTTTTGTACATAGGGTATTCCAGTATAGTAAAATTCAAGCATCCTATTTTTGTCTTCATCTACTAGTTCGCCTCCCTTCTTCATCCACTTCCCCCGTCGCTCCTTCCATTCCACTCCCCGCACTTCCTCCTTCTTCGTCCACTTCCCCCGTCGCTCCTTCCATTCCACTCCCCGCACTTCCTCCTTCTTCGTCCACTTCCCCCGTCGCTCCTTTCATTCCACTCCCCGCACTTCCTCCTTCTTCGTCCACTTCCCCCGTCGCTCCTTCCATTCCACTCCCGCACTTCCTCCTTCTTCGTCCACTTCCCCCGTCGCTCCTTCCATTCCACTCCCCGCACTTCCTCCTTCTTCGTCCACTTCCCCCGTCGCTCCTTCCATTCCACTCCCCGCACTTCCTCCTTCTTCTCCTTCCACTTCAATAACAAAAACAAAATCAATTCAAAATGTTTATTGGCATGAAAAGTATACCATTTTATTTACATAGTTTTTGTTATACCGGTATATACTATTTGTTTACATTTTCATGACAAGGAGGGCTGATAGTTGATACACAATAGTATATATGTGCCCTCTTTATCAGGGCTGATAGTTGATACACAATAGTATATATGTGCCCTCTTTATCATTTCCCCCAATAACACACTGATTATGAATGCAGTGCAGTGTTAGTAATGTGAACAAAGTTAAAGAAATACGAGATAACAAAAATCAAGCCCAAAATATATTTCAAATCATTACAAAACAGCAATGCACCATTCCGTGATATGACTCTCTTTCCATTCCACTTCCCCGCACCACCTCCGCCTCCTTCTGCTTCCACTTCCTCCCGACTCCCCTTCAATTCCACTCCCATGCACCCTCCTTCCATTCCACCTCCCCCGTCTCTTTCCATTCCACTCCCCCACACCTTCTCCTCCTTCCACTCCCTCCCGACTCCCCTTCAATTCCACTCCCATGCACTCTCCTTCCATTCCACCTCCCTCGTCTCTCTTTCCATTCCACTCCCCCACACCTCCTCCCCCTCCTTCCACTCTCCAACTCTTCTTCCATTCCACTCCCATGCACTCTCCTTCCATTCCACCTCCCCCGTCTCTCTTTCCATGATTCCACTCCCCCACACCTTCTCCTCCTCCTTCCACTCTCCAACTCTCCTTCCATTCCACTCCACTCCTTCCACTTCCCCAACTCTCCTTCCACAACATTCCTCCCCTTCTTCTTCTTCCACATCGCCTACTCTCGCGAACTTCTACTCAGTTGGGTAGGTATTTTTCTTTTCGCCTCTCAGTTAAAGGGAGATGGGTCGTTTTTCTGGTCCCCCTTCTACCTCATGTTTAGCCCCAATAATGGTCAGATTATATGACGTTCGCTCCATTAGTTTGGCGATTTTGAAACCTTTCATCTCATTTCTATACCAATATCAAGACCTTTTGTGCCATTTAGGTGTCGATTTTTTCCTGGCGAGCGATAGCGAGCCTGTATTTATACGAGGAATCGGCCTTCGACATTTGTCTACTGAATAATGTACAAATTTATCTTGAAGGGGGGGCTCCGGGGTGTTTTGCTAAGCTTGGTGGAGGTCTAGGGAAGAAATTAGAGTAAATAATAAAAATATACACGACTGATCAAATAAATCCATCCATCCCCTCTTAACCCTCGCCGCTCGTGTCTCTCCCTTATCACCATTACTGCTTACCCCTTTATTTTTATTTCTCCACAAACTCCCTTGGTCCCGTTAAGGGGAGGTTTTTAGTGTGTTTCCTAGACTTCCATCAAGCTTGAAATTACACCCCCTTGACCCCCTTTGAAGATAAATTTGTAAATTTTTCGGTAGAAAAATATCCCGGCCAAAGGCCGGTTACTCTTTAATTACAGGCTCGCTATCGCTCGCCAGGAAAAAATCGACACTTAAATGGGACGAAAGGTCTTAAAAGTGACAAATTGGGTGAAAGTTCTTAAAATCGCCAAACTAATGGGGCGAACGTCTTAAAATCTCAAAAGCAATGGGGCTAAACATGAGGGAGAAAGGGGTAAAGACAAAAATCCCTCAAGTGGAGATCTCCCCTTAAGAAGTCCTGCCAAAGCTACCGATTGGTGTTGGCTAAAATTAAAGTCTGAAGTTGTAATGTGTATGTACCGTACCGTAAGTGTTAATTACCGTATTGTGTGTATGTACCGTAAGTGTTAATTACCGTATTGTGTGTATGTACCGTAAGTGTTAATTACCGTATTGTGTGTATGTACCGTAAGTGTTAATTAACCGTATTGTGTGTATGTACCGTAAGTGTTAATTACCGTATTGTGTGTATGTACCGTAAGTGTTAATTACCGTATTGTGTGTATGTACCGTAAGTGTTAATTACCGTATTGTGTGTATGTACCGTAAGTGTTAATTACCGTATTGTGTGTATGTACCGTAAGTGTTAATTACCGTATTGTGTGTATGTACCGTAAGTGTTAATTACCGTATTGTGTGTATGTACCGTAAGTGTTAATTACCGTATTGTGTGTATGTACCGTAAGTGTTAATTACCGTATTGTGTGTATGTACCGTAAGTGTTAATTACCGTATTGTGTGTATGTACCGTAAGTGTTAATTACCGTATTGTGTGTATGTACCGTAAGTGTTAATTACCGTATTGTGTGTATGTACCGTAAGTGTTAATTACCGTATTGTGTGTATGTACCGTAAGTGTTAATTACCGTATTGTGTGTATGTACCGTAAGTGTTAATTACTGTATTGTGTGTATGTACCGTAAGTGTTAATTACGGTATTGTGTGTATGTACCGTAAGTGTTAATTACCGTATTGTGTGTATGTACCGTAAGTGTTAATTACCGTATTGTGTGTATGTACCGTAAGTGTTAATTACCGTATTGTGTGTATGTACCGTAAGTGTTAATTACCGTATTGTGTGTATGTACCGTAAGTGTTAATTACTGTATTGTGTGTATGTACCGTAAGTGTTAATTACGGTATTGTGTATGTACCGTAAGTGTTAATTACCGTATTGTGTGTGTGTACCGTAAGTGTTAATTACCGTATTGTGTGTATGTACCGTAAGTGTTAATTACCGTATTGTGTGTATGTACCGTAAGTGTTAATTACCGTATTGTGTGTATGTACCGTAAGTGTTAATTACCGTATTGTGTGTATGTACCGTAAGTGTTAATTACCGTATTGTGTGTATGTACCGTAAGTGTTAATTACCGTATTGTGTGTGTGTACCGTAAGTGTTAATTACCGTATTGTGTGTATGTACCGTAAGTGTTAATTACCGTATTGTGTGTGTGTACCGTAAGTGTTAATTACCGTATTGTGTGTGTATGTACCGTAAGTGTTAATTACCGTATTGTGTGTATGTACCGTAAGTGTTAATTACCGTATTGTGTGTATGTACCGTAAGTGTTAATTACCGTATTTTGTGTATGTACCGTAAGTGTTAATTACCGTATTGTGTGTATGTACCGTAAGTGTTAATTACCGTATTGTGTATGTACCGTAAGTGTTAATTACCGTATTGTGTGTATGTACCGTAAGTGTTAATTACCGTATTGTGTGTATGTACCGTAAGTGTTAATTAGTATCAGACTAAATTAAAGCTCAGTATCTTCAGTGAGCCAAGGCCTGGGCTGTGAGTTATCCGGGCCACACAGTAACTCTGGGGGATAATTACTGGTGTAATATATATGCCCTGTCAGAGAGAGGGAAGCCGGCCCAATATGGTAATAAATATTGGAAACTGTCCATGTATTAACCCTCTAGTGACTTACTGCGGATATTTCGGTATGAGTATCCTAGGTTCGAGTCCTTGGAGTACCACATGTAGTCATTACTTTCATTGATTTCTCTAGTTAGGTTTATTTGTAAATTACTTGGTGGGTTGGTGAACACAAATATGAATTTCTCTTAAGGGGAGGTTTTTAGTTAGTTCCCTAGACCTCCATCAAGCTTAACATTACAGCCCCTTGACCCCCTTTCAAGATAAATTTGTACATTTTTCGATAGAAAAATGTCCCGGCCGAAGGCCGGTTCCTCTTAAATTACAGGCTCGCTATCGCTCGCCAGGAAAAAATTGACACCTAAATGGCACGAAAAGTCTTAAAATTGACAGAAATGGGGCGAAAGTTCTTAAAATCGCCAAACTAATGGGGCGAACGTCTTATAATATCAAAAGCAATGGGGCTAACCATGAGGGAGAAAGGGGTCAAGAAAAAAATCCCTCGAGTGGAAATCTCCCCTTAAGCGGAGATGGGCGTATATATTTGTTTATTGTTTTATCTTTATATTAGTATTTAGTTTCCTCCCTAGACCTCCATCAAGCTTAGACAAACATCCCCCCCCCCCCTCCCTCCCCCCTTAAAAGATAAATTTCCGAAGGCCGATTCCTCTTAAAATTTCAGGCTCGCTATCGCAATAGGGCGAGAGGTATTCAAATTGCCTAACTAGTGGGCCGAACGTCTTATAATCTGAAGACTAATGTGGCTTAAGGGGAGATATCCACTTGAGGGATTTTTTTCTTGACTCCTTTCTCCTTCATGTTTAGCCCCATTGTTTTCTAATTTTAAGACGTTCGCCCCATTATTTTGAGGATTTTAAGAACTTTCAAATGACTGGTTCCTCTTAAATTACAGGCTCGCTATCGCTCGCCAGGAACAAATCGAGACCTAATTGGCACACAAGATCTTAGAGTGACATCAATGGGGTGAAAGTTTTTAAAATCGCCAAACTAATGGGGCGAACGTCTTAAAATCTCAAAAGCAATGGGGCTAAACATGAGGGAGAAAGGGGTCAAGAAAAAAATCCCTCAAGTGGAAATCTCCCCTCAAGGTAGATACTAGTGTTGGCAGTTTAGCTACTTTCCATCTAGAGGCACATTTTGACATCTAGTGACATGGATTCTATCAATATTCTGGAGATTTGAGGGGAGGTATTTAGTTTATTCCCTAGACCTCCATCAAGCTTAAAATTAAACCCCCTTGACCGCCTTTCAAGATAAATTTGTACATTTTTCGGTAGAAAAATGTCCCGGCCAAAGGCCGGTTACTCTTAAATTACAGGCTCGCTATCGCTCGCCAGGATAAAATCGACACCTAAATGGCACAAAAGGTCTTAAAATTGACAGAATGGGGCGGAAATTCATAAAATCGCAAATCTCATGGGGGCAAACGTCTTAAAATCTCAAAAGCAATGGGGCTAAACATGAAGGAGAAAGGGGTCAAGAAAAAAGTCCCTCAAGTGGAAATCTCCCCTTAAGCCACCATTTTTGAGCGATATGGTAGAGATTGTGGCGTTATTCAAGCGATTTTCGGCACTTATTTACTAGAACTTGATTTGGTGGACCTAATAAATCATGTCTCTGTATCAAGTATGTTTTGATCCATAATTGGTTTCAGCAATATATAAAATTATTGTAATCATTTCGAGGGGGATGTATAAACCTATTCCTACACTTACCCACCCTATTCAACATCTGGCAGACATTATTACAGCACAGAGCGAGCCAAACGTAAAGACAACTGATACATGACTTATTAGCGCTATTGTACAGTTGGCTAAATATGTTATGTCGCGGCACCAAGTATATTTCGATCAATAATTGGTATCAGCACTAAGCTTTATTTCATCGTTTTGAGTGAGGTATACAGACATGTTCCTATCCTTACAAACCACATTCAACATCTGACAGACATGAATACAGCACACAGCGTAATGACAGCTGAGACACGACTTATTTGTAATTACAGCTTATGAATTGTGGTCCGTCACACCTGGTCTGAATACACAACTAACAACTGTATGTCTACTGTATGTAACACTAAATTATGTATTAAATGTATTAGTATTGTAACTACTTTGAAACCACTAAACCCCCAACTGTGTATCATTATATGTGTAAATACTATGTAAGAAGAATAACCACTGTCGGTGGAAATAAACTGTATTATTATTATTTGGCCTACTGTACATGCTCCCAACGGAACTGCACCCGACAGGTAGCGGCGTATAAAGTTAAATGCAAATCTATAAAGCAAATATTAGAACCATTCATAGTCCGGGATATGAGGAATATGCAAATAGGCCGGGATATTTACGACTCCATATTTTAATTTATACGTTTATTAATATTCGCACGGTACGATATATGCGGATATCCATAATGAAAATGGGCGCGCGCGCGCGCACACACACACACACACACACACACACACACACACACACACTACATATTTCTATAAACTTTATAATTACTTGCTTTGATATTTGTGTTTTGGGAATATTAGACTAATAATTGTATGGCTTCGCATATTAGATGTCCAATGACGAGATTAAACTATATCAAATCCTGGTTATGCGAGACAAGAGAGGAAACACATTTATGGGTTGTGGAAATCCTTGTGTAACTATAGATAACGCCAACCAACTTGACAATCATCTTGACCCTCTTAACTTCTCATAACTCTAAAGGGCTTAGAGCAATTGGGCTGTAAATATCCACACCTATTTATTTCCTGGTGGACTCCAAATGATAGAAATGTCAGCTCGATTGTCATCATTCATTTTGAGTTATGAGAAGTTAAGGGGAGGTTTTTAGTTGGTTCCCTAGACCTCCATCAAGCTTAAAATTACACCCCCTTGTGTCCCTTTCAAGATAAATTTGTACATTTTTCGGTAGAAAAATGTCGGTGGTGTTCACTTTACCTCATCTGTTGTTGCTTGCTCTCTCCTCTCTTGCTCTCGCTCGCGTCTCTCTCTCTCTCTCTCTCTCTCTCTCTCTCTCTCTCTCTCTCTCTCTCTCTCTCTCTCTCTGTTCTTGCTCTCTCTCTCTCGTATATTATTTGATTTCATGACTAATTTGTACGTTTTTCTCTGCAATCTCCTCTTCACTGCATTTCATTGCCCTTCTTGGTTCAGTCGTGTCTTAGTGATCCTTCCCTCTCATTACCTCAACTATAGTCTTCTTGCCCCACTATACCCTATTTATTTTCAGTTGGCGGTAAATTAAATCCCTGAGCAGCTAATTTAATTGATAGGTAGTGGGGTGATATGAAACTATACTCGGCTTAATCTCATCTGACGGTAAATTGAATCCCTTATCAGCTAATTTATCGCTACGTAATGGACAAATGTGAAACTACTATGTCTCTGCATCATAACAAGGCCAGGTTTATATAATTAGCACCATATTTCACTACAAAATCTTCAATATAACTGAGAAATCTTGATGGGAACTTAGCAATTTACCGTCAGTTGAAAAGAAATAGAGTATAGTCGTTCATCCCTCTAATCCCTACCTCCCACAGTTTCATCTTTCCTCCAATCCCTCCTTCATTCCCTCAGTTTCATCTTTACTCCAATCCCTCCTTCATTCCCTCAGTTTCATCTTTACTCCAATCCCTCCTCCATTCCCTCGGTTTCATCTTTACTCCAATCCCTCCTTCATCCCCTCGGTTTCATCTTTACTCCAATCCCTCCTCCATTCCCTCGGTTTCATCTTTCCTCCAATCCCTCCTCCATTCCCTCAGTTTCATCTTTCCTCCAATCCCTCCTCCATTCCCTCGGTTTCATCTTTACTCCAATCCCTCCTCCATTCCCTCGGTTTCATCTGTCCTCCAATCCCTCCAATCCCTCAGTTTCATCTTTCCTCCAATCCCCCCCTTGCCTCCTCCAATCCCTCAGTTTCATCTTTCCTCCAATCCCTCCTTGGTGGAATTTCTCAAGCCTCGCTGCTAATAGTGGTGTGCGTGTTATTAAACCTGCACGGCGGGCTTAAGGGGAGGTTTTTAGTTTGGTCTCTAGATATCCATCAAGCTTAAGATTAACACCCCCTTGAGCCCCTTTCAAGATAAATTTGTACATTTTTCGGTAGAAAAATGTCCCGGCTGAAAGCCGGTTCCTCTTAAATTACAGGCTCGCTATCGCTCGCCAGGATAAAATCGACACCTAAATTGCACGAAAGGTCTTAAAATTGACAGAAATGGGTTGAAAGTTCTTAAAATCATCAAAATAATGGGGCGAACGTTTTAAAATTAGAAAAGCAATGGGGCTAAACATAAGGGAGAAAGGAGTCAAGAAAAAACTCCCTCAAGTGGAAATCTCCCCTTAACATGTAGGTCATAATAATGTTATTTTACATATATACTGATATGTAATTGTACTCCTAATTAAATCCAACCCATTCTACAAATACCATAGCACATATCTATTGTAAAGTCCCGCTAATAAGTGATGTCTCGGCACCAAGTATGTTTTCATCAATAATGGGTATCAGCAATATCTAAGCTTCATTTCTTCATATCGAGTGAAATATACAAACATGTTCCTACACTTACCCACCCTATTCACCATCTGACAGACATTAATACAGCACAGAGCGAGACAAACGGAATGACAGCTGGGACATGACTTATTAGCGCGACCGTACATGAAACTTTTCCCATCTCAATACGTATGTGTGTGTGTGTGTGTGTGTGTGTGTGTGTGTGTGTGTGTGTGTGTGTGTGTGTGTCCTAGCTTTCTCCAGTCTAACTCGATGTCCTTTCTCTCTCTCTCTCTCTCTCTCTCTCTCTCTCTCTCTCTCTCTCTCTCTCTCTCTCTCTCTCTCTCTCTCTCTCTCTCTCTCTCTCTCTCTCTCTCTCTCTCTCTCTCTCTCTCTCTCTCTCTCACACAAAGCATTACACCCCTCACCATCCACCACTTCCCTCCTGCCCTGTGATTGGCTGCTTGCTCCAATACGTATCACAGGGCCACACTCTCTCGCTAATTGGGGTGTCCAGGTTTACGAATCTTTAAGGGGGTAGTGCTTGGTTCTTGGTCTATATACCGGTATATATATATATTTATTTATTTTTTATTTTCCTCGCTAGACCTCCATCAAGCTTAGAAATAAACCCCCTAGACCCCCTTTCAAGATAAATTTGTACATTTTTCGGTAGAAAAATGTCACGGCCGAGAGCCGGTTCTTTCTAAGATTAGAGGCTCGCTATCGCTCGCCAGGAAATAATCAACACCTAAAGGGCACGAAAGGTTATAATATTGACAAAAACATTAGGCGAAAGGTCTCAAAATCGCCAAACTAACGGAGCGAACGTCTTAAAACCTCAAAACTAATATGCTAAACATGAGAGAGAAGGGGGTCCAGAAAAACCGAGTACTACCCCCTTAAGCCGGTATCACACGAGAGCTTTTATAGCCAACATTCGATGATCAACATTTTTCTGGCAACATTTCTGGAGTATTTTGCACTGGTATCGGAAACTAGACACTAGAAACAAGATAAATTTGTAATTTTTTCGGTAGACAATTTTCGGGTTCCTCTTAAAATTGCAGGCTCGCTTTCGCTCGCCAGGAAATAATCGACACCTAAACGGCACACAAGGTCTTAAAATTGACAACGAAATGGGGCGAAAGGTGTTAAAATCGCCAAACTAATGGGCCGAACGTCTTATAATCTCAAAACTAGTGGGGCTAAACATTAGGGAGAATGGGGTCCAGAAAAACGGTCTGCCTCCCCTTAACATGATGCAGAGACATAGTAGTTTTATAACAAAAAATCCATTAAGTATCGATAAACCAGCTGCTAAGGGATTCAATTAATCGTCAGCTGAAAAGAAACTTGAGTATAGTTTTCTTGAAGTCACTCTATTACTTTCCAAGGTTTATACTCACTTTGTTGAATGTGTTCCAAAAAATATACCATACTAATAATAATAATAATAAAAATAATAATAAAAATATAATAATAATAATAATAATAATAATAATAATAATAATAATAATAATGATAATAATAAAAATACAATAATAATAATAATAAAAATAATAATAATAATAATAAAAATAATAATAATAATAATAATAATAATAATAAAAATAATAATAAAAATACAATAATAATAATAATAATAATAATAAAGATAATGATACAAATAATAATAATAATAATAACAAAATAATAATAATAATAAAAATAATAATAATAATAATAATAATAATAATAAATAATAATAATAATAAAAATAAATAATAATAATAATAATAATAATAATAATAATAAAATAATAATAAAAATACAATAATAATAATAAAAATAATAATAATAATAATAATAATAATAATAATAATAAAAATACAATAATAATAACGCTATTAATTGAAAATATATATAATATCAAAATTAATGTACTACGCTTCGTTGTGTAAATGTCCTTGTCCACTTCTTATAAGATAAACAAGTGTCTCCAACCAACTAGTCATGCTTGTTAACGACTTTCATCCTCTTTATACTGGAGCGATAATCTAAGTTGAACGTATAATAATAGAGGAGAGAGAGAGAGAGAGAGAGAGAGAGAGAGAGAGAGTGTGAGTGAGTGAGTGAGTGAGTGAGAGGCATATTTCGAGGGTGGATTGTCTGGCGCAGTGTTGAATAATGGAGGGAGGATCATTGTCTTGTATGGCCTGATGTGTGAGAGAGAGAGAGAGAGTGTTGATGAAAGAGAGAGAGAGAGAGAGAGTTACACAGATACACAGACTCAGCAGTCCCTGCTAGGCAGTCTATTCTTAAATCTAAAAAAGAAGTTGATGCTAATGATTAAAACAAAAAGAGAGAGAGAGAGAGAGAGAGAGAGAGAGAGAGAGAGAGAGAGAGAGAGAGAGAGAGAGAGAGAGAGAGAGAGAGAGAGTTACACAGATACACAGACTCAGCAGTCCCTACTAGGCAGTCCATTCATAAACCTAAAACAAAAACAAATTAGATGCTAATGTTTAAGGGGAGGTATTTAGTTTGTTCCCTACTTTTTCATCCAGCTTAAAATCGAACCCCCTAGACCCCATTTCAAGGTAAATTTGTACATTTTTCGGTAGAAAAAGTTCCCGGCCGGAGGCCGGTTGCTCTTAAATTACTGGCTCGCTATCGCTCGCCAGGAAAAAATCGACACCTTAACGGCACGAAAGGTCTTAAAATTGACAGAAATGGGGCAAAATGTCTTAAAATATCCAAACTACTAGGGCGAAGGTCTTAAAATTTCAAAAGCAATGGGGCTAAACATGAGGGAGAAGGGGTCCAGAAAAAAATCCCTCAAGTGGAAATCTCCCCTTAAGACAAGTTGAGTTAAGTGGAAGGCTAGTGTACTGTAGAGAGTAGGAGAGCAGTAATGTGTTTATTTGTAATTATTTGTATAAGTATGCCCTCCTTTGTATCATGGTGTACAGTCGCGCTAATAAGTCATGACCCGGCACCAATTATGTTTTGATCAATAATTTGTATCAGCCATATTTACCCACGATTTATTATTTTTGAGTGAGATGTACAACCATGTTCCTACACTTACCCACCCTATTCAACATCTGACGGGCATTAATACAGCACAGAGCAAGCCAAACGTAATGGCAGCTGAGTATGACTTATTAGCGCGACTGTACCGTATGCTTCCTTTTACCGTTTTCTTTCCTATCTTATGCAACCCTCTTTCCCCTTATTCCTGAATTGCCATGGCATTTGTTTCCTTCTCGTCTTCCTTCAGTCCTTCAATATCTCTTCTGTCCACCATTGTTCTCAACTCTCTCTCTCTCTCTCTCTCTCTCTCTCTCTCTCTCTCTCTCTCTCTCTCTCTCTCTCAACCCTTTAATATGGTTTCTCCCCATGGTTCTCT
>CM064553.1:13605304-13652648 GCA_032716605.1 Paralithodes platypus
GTATATATTACCCAGGCCATCATATTAAACATCCCTTTCCCCCTAATGGCCTAGAACAGTTGGTCCAGCAACCCACCTGTATCCCGGATCGCTTCGGAGATCGGCCCAACATTCTGGACTTGTTTCTAACCCTTCCTCATTATACTGTCAACCTTTTCTCTCCTTTGGGCTCCTCCGACCATAAACTTATTTCTGTCATCTGTCCTATCTCTCCAGTTTTTTTACGGCCCACCCGATCATCACACCCCGCGCAAGCCTTATTGGGCCACTTGTGGCCATTCTCGCGCACTGCCGAACACCCTGAGTGAGGAGTCTTCGGTGGTCGCACTACCTCTTTGTTTTCAATAATGATTTTGATGTCGTTACGATACGTCTACTTCATTCTATATTATAGATTTTTTTTTTTTTTTTTTTTTTTTGGTCATTATGGCGTATAATCGATATTTACCCCCTGCTGACAACATAGCCATGATTTAATTTTTCAATAAAGTCCATTGGGAAGTACTGGGAGGGGGAGTCATCCCACCCCTCAAACTCATCTTGTATCCACGTTGACCGACATTTATAAACTATTTTAAAACCATGGACACACATTCATTTACTCCAAAAATCTAGGCCATGGAGGCAAAACAAAAAACATGAACAATTAACGGTGTTTGTGCGAGACCTCTTTTCCCTATACACAAAAATAAAATAAAACAAATACAAATTAAATAAAACAATAAATATATATAATACAATATATAATACATATCAATTGACATAAGCTATGTCCGTTTCTATGTACCTAACTTTTTTTTTTTTTTTTTTTTTTTTTTTTTCTATATTCCAACTTACTTGCTCTCGGGCATAGGCTGAGAGCCTTAAACATTCCACCGCTATTACAATGAACAGTGAGCCCAGCCCCTGTGAGGTCTTGTTCCAGTCTAGGGAGGGGTGAGACATGTGTTGGGGAGAAGCACGTAGAGTACAAAACGTAGCACCTGCCCAATCTCACTCATGAGCGCCCGAAAAAACGCACCCCATCTCTGAAGCCACCTCGTTTCCCGTTGCGTTCACTAGTCTTAATCCCCTAACACTCGGAGCAAACTCTCACACTTCACACACACACAACTGCCACCTGTTGAGCACGATAAACTCACCAGGCAATTGCACCCCGTATAGCTATATTTTGGAATATCGGTGAATATTCATACCATGCTAGTGGGCCCTATTTAATCAGGGAACAAATGCAGAATTATACAAACCTACCCATTTCCTTACCCACTTTAGTGTTTTACATTTGTACTTAACTCTAGCGTATTGACTTTCCCGGCTCTTAACGACAAGTGTGCTGATTATCCATGGTTAATTGACTTTACCGTCTCTTAACGACAAGTGTGCTGATTATCCATGGTTAACCCCCCCCCTTGACTTTCCCGGCTCTTAACGACAAAGCTTGTTGCTGATTATCCATGGTCTACATTCGACTTTACCGCTCTCTTAATCGACCAACTGTGTGTCATCGATATCCTATGGTTAATTGACTTTACCGCGCTCTTCTTATACGACATAGTGCCCACTTAACGACAAGTGTGCTGATTATCCATGGTTAATTGACTTTACCGTCTCTTAACGACAAGTGTGCTGATTATCCATGGTTAATTGACTTTACCGTCTCTTAACGACAAGTGTGCTGATTATCCATGGTTAATTGACTTTACCGGCTCTTAACGACAAGTGTGCTGATTATCCATGGTTAATTGACTTTACCGTCTCTTAACGACAAGTGTGCTGATTATCCATGGTTAATTGACTTTACCGGCTCTTAACGACAAGTGTGCTGATTATCCATGGTTAAACATGGACTTTACCGTATCTTACCGACACAAGTGTGCTGATTATCCATGGGTTTTAATGGGCACGGTTCCTGCGCTCCATTAACGACAACAGTGTGCTGATTCTCCCTGGGGTTTTAATTGACGCACCGTCTTTAACGACAAGTGGCGATTATCCATGGTTTAATGACTTTACGGCTCTTCAACGGACCAAGTGGCTGATTATCTGTTAATTGATCCATTCCACTTGATTATCCCTGCCTCCAGAACCAATCCATCTGATGATCTGATTATACGCCGCTCCTCACAACAATCCTATACTGCCTCTCCCCAGATCCCTTCTTCAATTATACTAACACCGTTCTAGCCTCCCTACCTCCCAGTTCTATAAACTAATATTAACCCTCACAGTGCCGGTGACGTGTTTGGGGTTCTATTTCAGCTGCATTAAGATGAATTTATGAAGCTTAGGAAGGTTATGTGATAGCTAAAAGGATTAATTGAGATTATATATATATATATATATATATATATATATATATATCATGGAGCACACGTCACCCACAGTATGGGCCTTATATAAATAGGACATATTTGGTGAGTACGTGATTAGATTGATATCCAGAATTCGATAAATGGACATATAATCGTAGTCATGCACTTATCACATGCTTTCATTAATTTCATTGGGAGGTGTTTGATGTTGAGAGTGGAATTAATACAAATAAAGATTTATTCAGGTTCAGGAGTAATTCCTAGTGAGGCATTCCATTGTGGTTAAGTGCCCCATCAATTAATCATTCCATTGTGGTTAAGTGCCCCATCAATTAATCATTCCATTGTAGTTAAGTGCCCCATCAATTAATCATTCCCCATTCGTAGGTTAAAGTTGACCCATCAATTAATCATTCCATTCATGTAATCATTAGGTTATCATGGTGCAGTTGGGTATATGTACAGGCTTAGATTAACCCTCTCCGACATATGCCGCGATTTTGATCATATTGGGGATACTTTAAAGCTTTTGTTACCATCAGGGCGTATTTAGAAACCGTTAGTTTAGTTTACTTCAACATCTCTGCAGTTGTCTTTGAGTTAGCTGTGTTGTTGTGAGCATATGCGGGATAACTTTTAAAGCCTTTGTTACCATCAGGGGTATTTTAGAAACCTTTAGTTTAGTTACTTCAACCTCTGCAGTTGTATTTGAGTTAGCTGTGTTTGAGCCTATTGGGGGATACTTTAAAGCCCTTTGTTATCCATCAGGTATTTACAAACCCTTTAGTTTAGTTACTTCAAAACCCTCTGCAGAGTGGTCTTTGGAGTTAGCCTGGTCGTTCTGAGAGAGCCTATTGGGGATTACTTTTTTAAAGCCTCTTGTTACCATCAGGGGGTATTTAGTAAACCTTTTAGTTTAGTTACTTCAACTTCTGCAGTTGTCTTTGAGTTAGCTGTGTTGGAGCCTATTGGGGATACAGTTTAAAGCCTTTGTTTACCATCAGGTGGTTATTTTACAAACCTTTAGTTTAGTTACTTCAAACCTCTGCAGTGTCTTTGAGTTAGACTGTGTTGAGGGCCTATTGGGGATACTTTTAAAAGCCTTTGTTACCATCAGGGGTATTTCTTAGAAGAAACCTTTAGTTTAGTTACTTAAACCCTCTGCAGTTTGTCTATTGAGTTAGACTGTGGGCAGAAGGAAAACTAATTTGGAGATGGTAATTATAAGAGTGAGGAGAACTCTATTTCTTTATTGACTAATCTGGCAACCTCTGCGTTTTTCCATATGAGTCCTGAAAGGGTTAATAGTCCAGTATTTCGAGAAAGATGAATAATATGTTTTAGGCCTTTTTTTTGTCCATTAAAACCTTTACGGGGAGACTATCACTTGAGGGATGTTTTTTCGTGACCACCTTTCTCCCTTCATGCTTTAAGCCCCAGTTGCTTTTGATAATTATTAAAAACGTTCTTGGCCCCATTAGTTTATACGATATTTTTTGTTTTTTAAGGAAACTTTCACCCCATATTAAGACCTTTCGTGCCATTCAGGTGTCGATTTTATCCTGGCGAGCGATAGCGAGCCTGTAATTTAAGAGGAACCGGCCTTTGGCCGGGAAATTTTTCTACCGAAAAATGTACAAATTTATCTTGAAAGGGACTCAAGGGGGTATAATTTTAAGCTTGATGGAGGTCTAGGGAACAAACTAAATATCTCCCCTTAAGAGAGAGAGCACACTTCTCACCCATGTTGGAATCAGATAAAGTCACCAAAATGTGACTCAATCTTAATCCGGGAGGACAAAAAATCGCGAGGAATCAGTTTGTCCTGCAAGAGATAAAAACGTGTTCCGAAAAATACGTGCCCTGCATGATCCAGGTTGGTGCAAGGAGGAGGAGGGGATAAAATAGGATGAAGAAGGGGAAGTAAGAGAAGAAGAAGAAGAAGGAGGAGGAGGAGGAGGAGGAGGAGGAAGTAAACGAAGAAGAAGACTAAGAAGAGTAAAGTTATGTGAATTTGGGGACCAATAAATTTGGAGTGCACTGTCAGCATAATAATAATCAAGAGACATTAAGGGGAGGTTTTTAGTTTGTTCCCTAGACCTCCATCAAACTTAAAATTACACCCCTAGACCCCCTTTCAAGATAAATTTGTAAATTTTTCGGTAGAAAAATTTCCCGGCCGGAGGCCGGTTGCTCTTAAATTACGGGCTCGCTATCGCTCGCCAGGAAAAAATCAACACCTTAACGGCACGAAAGGTCTTAAAATTGACAGAAATGGGGCAAAATGTCTTAAAATATCCAAACTACTAGGGCGAAGGTCTTAAAATCTCAAAAGCAATGGGGCTAAACATGAGGGAGAAAGGGGTCCAGAAAAAAATCCCTCAAGTAGAAATCATCCCTTAAACATCTTAAAGGGGTATGGGTCGTATTTATTTGCTCCTTTATATATATATATTTGTTTATAATATATTTAGTTTCCTTCCTAGACCTCCATCAAACTTTAAAAAAAAAAAAAAAAAAAAAAAAAAAAAAAAAAAATCCCCCCTCTACATTAATTTGTACATTTTTCGGTAGAGCCGGTTCTCCCAAAATTACACGCTCACTATGGTTCGCCAGGAAAAAAAATCCGACACCTAAAAAGCACGAAAGGCCTTAATATTGACACAAAAATGGGGCTAAAGGTCTTAAAATCGCCAAACTAATGGGGCCAATATCATACAATCTGAAAACTAATGGGGCTAAACATGAGGAAGAAGGGTGGTGGCCAGAAAAACGGACCCTCTCCCCTTTATAATATTAATACCTCCTTAATCTTCACCCAAACAACGGTGTTAATTCTCTCATGTGTCGCCTCAATCCTGGTGATAATAATTTGTCTTTCTGTTTCTCTTTTCTTTCTCTCTCCTTATTGGCCCAACATAACTTTGATATTAATATTAACACTGGTACATGAAGGGGAAATTTCCACTTGAGGGATTTTTTTTCTTCTGGACTCGTTTCTCCCTCGTGTGTAGCCCCATTGTTTTTCAAATTTTAAGACGTTCGCCCCATTATGTTGACGATTTTAAGAATTTTCAACCCATTTCTGTCAATTTTAAGACCTTTCGTGCCAATTAGGTGTCGATTTTATCCTGGCGAGCGATAGCGAGCCTGTAATTTAAGAGGAACCGGCAGAAGGGGGGCCAGAAAAACGGCCCATCTCCATTAAATGGGGGCGTGGTCCTATCCAGAGTGAGGTTTGGCATCCTCTACCCAACCTTAGCTGTGGATGTCTGTCTCTTTTAGTGTCCTACTTTTCCTTCTGGGGGCAGGGGGCTAGGAATCCTCCTCCCCTTGTATAATTCTCCTACTCGACGATACAGAGAAACGGGCAATGGAACGCAAAAGTGGTCCCGGACCCTAATAATAGGAACTTTAAATGTTGTTTATGTTCGGGCTCTGTCTCGTGTCTGTCACCCCCAGTAATGGGGTATGTGCCTGAGTACATACATACATACATACATACATACATACATACATATTACATACATACACACATACACACACATACATACATACATACATACATACATACATACATACATATTATATACATACACACATACACACACACATACATACATACATACATACATACATACATACATTAAATATTAAGCTTTATATAGCGCAGTATAACACACATATTTAATTAAGTGAAGTGCACAGTATTTTTCTGTAAGCCTGTTTCCTGTACTTGTGTATCTCTCAATCGTAATAATTTGTATTACTGTACGGAACTGCTAGTCACATATGTAAATTATCTATCTTTGAACGTTAATGTACGCAGACAGTATTAAGGACACATATGTTTTACTAAAAGGGTAGATACAAGTATAGGCCTACTGTATGTGAGAGGAGGTAACCGCATTGCAACTGGAGACAAATATCCAATTATTTTTGTTTTCACATTCCGGTAACTGTTTTGATGTTGGACAGAACCATGAATAACTAGTGTTTTTAAATGTGTGTTTACATCATTTATTTTCACTCTCTCTCTCTCTCTCTCTCTCTCTCTCTCTCTTTCTCTTTCTCTCTCTCTCTCTCTCTCTCTCTCTCTCTCTCTCTCTCTCTCTCCTTCTTTTCTATCCTTTCCTTCAACTTTCCTTTTCTATCGGATATGCCATCTCTACTAGAATTAAGTCCTGACCACCTCGTTTGGATCGTACGGTCTGTGTGGCCAGTGTATCTATGTAAGTCTCTCTCTCTCTCTCTCTCTCTCTCTCTCTCTCTCTCTCTCTCTCTCTCTCTCTCTCTCTCTCTCTCACTTTTAAGTTTGCAGTGTCCCTGATGTAGGCTACACAGACTTACGTGAACTCATACACACAGTCATACAAACATATATACAGAGAGAGAGAGAGAGAGAGAGAGAGAGAGAGAGAGAGAGAGAGAGAGAGAGAGAGAGAGAGAGAGAGAGAGAGCCTACAACACAAACATGCATTCCCTCCCCCTCGCCCCCTCTCTCTTTCACACACTCCATTACTGAACCTCATTAGATTCTGTTCATACTTTGCTTTTGACCAACATTTTATCTTGTGCTGGTGTACACTGGGCCAGCTTTAAGGGGAGATTTCCACTTGAGGGATTTTTTTCTGGATCCCTTTCTCCCTCATGTTTAGCTCCATTGATTTTGAGATTTTAAGACGTTCGCCCCATTAGTTTGACGATTTTAAGAATTTTCGCCCCGTTTATGTCACTTTTAAGATCTTTTGTGCCATTTAGGTGTCGATTTTATCCTGGCGAGCGATAGCGAGCCTGTAATTTAAGAGGAACCGGCTTTCAGCCAGGACATTTTTCTACCGAAAAATGTACAAATTTATCTTGAAAGGAGGTCAAGGGGGGGTAATTTTAAGCTTGAAGGATATCTAGGGACCAAACTAAAAATCTCCCCTTAACCCTCTCCGACATGTGACGCGATTTTGAGCCTATTGGGGATACTTTAAAGCCTTTGTTACCATCAGGGGTATTTAGAAACCTTTAGTTTAGTTACTTCAACCTCTGCAGTTGTCTTTGAGTTAGCTGTGGGCAGAAAACTATTTTTGGAGAGGTAATTATAAGAGTGAGAGAACTGTATTTCTTATTGCTAATCTGGCAACCTCTGCGTCATAAATGCGTGAAAGGTTTAAGGGGACAGGGGTTATATTTGTTGGTCTATTTATGTATGTATTTATGTATGTATTCATTTATTTGTTAGTTTCCTCCCTAGACCTCCATCAAACTTTAAAGAAATATCCATCAGTTCCCCCTTCTAGATGAATTTGTACATTTTTCGGTTCTTCCAAAATTGCAGGCTCACTATCGTTCGCCAGAAAAAAAATCGAAATCCTAAATAGCACGAAAGATCTTAATATTGACAAAAAAAGTGGGGCGAAAGGTCTGAAAATCGCCAAACTAATGGGGCGAACGCCATAACATCTGAAAACTGACAGGGCTAAATATGAGGTTGAAGAGGGTCCAGAGAAACAACTTTTTATATTCCTGAATTATCCTCCCCCTCTCGAGTCTTGTGTATTTTTAGTCTCTCTGAATCGAATTTTTAGTCGTGTCTCCTCAGATGTGTTTAAGGGGAGATCTCCACTTGAGGGATTTTTTTCTTGACTCCTTTCTCCCTCATGTTTAGCCCCATTGGTTTTGATATTATAAAACGTTTGCCCCATTAGTTTAGCGATTTTAAGAACTTTCACCCCATATTAAGACCTTTCGTTCCATTCAGGTGTTAATTTTATCCTGGCGAGCGATAGCGAGCCTGTAATTTAAGAGGAACCGGCCTTTGGCCGGGACATTTTTCTACCGAAAAATGTACAAATTTATCTTGAAAGGGACTCAAGGGGGTGTAATTTTAAGCTTGATGGAGGTCTAGGGAACAAACTAAATACCTCCCCTTAATGATGGAGGTCTAGGGAACAAACTAAATACCTCCCCTTAAAACAAGAGCGAAAGGGGACCATAAATACGACCCAATAACAATAAATAAACAAATAATATTCCACAAGAGAACAAGATTCCTGAACCAGTATGCGCGTGTGGAGATTGAAGGGAGGCCCACCTCGCTTTGTTTCTCTTTCTCTCCCGCTCTCGTTGGCTTGTATCCATTCGGCCCCATTCAGTCTACTGTTTTAAGACGTTTACCCCCATCCAGGTGTCAATATTTTCCTGGCGAGCGGTAGCGAGCCAGCATATATATTTTGGTTTTGACAGCAAGCTAAATATGTAAATTTTTCTATAGAAAAATTTCTCCGGCGAAGCCGGATTTCTCCATACAATGCTGGCTCGCTATCGCTCGCCAGGAATAAATTGACACCTGGATGGGGATAAACGTCTTAAAACAGTTGGCTGAATGGGGCTGAATGGATACAAGGCAGAGAATAGAGAAAAAAGGAGAGAAAACAAGCAGTTCACCCCCTTAACCAGTATACGTGGGTGGAGATTTAAAGGCTCTCGGCTTTCCGGCCAGGTTTATTTACATTTGGCGTAAACTTCAGGTGAGAGTCTATAAACAGTTCTGGGGAATGGTAGGAAGGAGAGGAGAGAGAGAGAGAGGAGAGAAAGAGGAGAGGAGAGGAGAGGAGTGAAAGAGGAGGGGAGAGAGAGAGAGGGAGAGAGAGAGAGAGAGAGATATAGGAGAGAAGAGGAGAGGAGAGGAGAGGAGAGAAAGAGTAGAGGAGGGGAGAGAGAGCGAGAGAGAGAGAGAGAGAGAGAGTGTACACAGGAGTACACAGGAAATCAAGCAACAACAGGTGTAGTGACCCCTCTAGGCTGCTTGTCCTCCAAAACACTGAGGATCAAGTTTCCAAACAGTGGTTTAGAGTGGGTAAGGGAAAATTGGAAAGGGAACTACTGTCCTGGAACTAATGTCCGTGGCAGGATTAGGAAGTTAGTAGGGGACAGATGGGTTAGTAACATAACACAGTTATAAGTGATCTTTCATATATCTGGGAAAAGAAGAGTAACGTCTTAGTAATATATATACAGTAAGAAAGAGTAACGTCTTAGTAATATACTGTATATACGCAATAATCCTTGATGAATCTGAGGGAGGATAAAATATAGTTATTCATTTATAAACGCAGTCAGAGAGAGAGAGAGAGAGAGGGGGGGAGGAGAGGAGAGAAGCGGAAACCAGAGAGCAGAGAGAATAATGGATGGACAAATGCTGAACGTGAATAATGGATGGACAAATACTGAACGTGAATAATGGATGGACAAATACTGAACGTGAATAATGGATGGACAAATGCTGAACGTGAATAATGGATGGACAAATACTGAACGTGAATAATGGATGGACAAATACTGAACGTGAATAATGGATGGACAAATAATGAACGTGAATAATGGATGGACAAATAATGAACGTGTTATACCGTATGTTGAATTAATTAAGGGGAGGTTTTTAGTTTGTTCCCTAGACCTCCATCAAGCTTAAGATTACACCCCCTTGAGCCCTTTCCAAGATAAATTTGTACATTTTTCGGTAGAAAAATTTCCCGGCTGAAAGCCGGTTCCTCTTAAATTACAGGCTCGCTATCGCTCGCCAGGATAAAATCGACACCTAAATGGCACGAAAGGTCTTAAATTTGACAGAAATGGGTCGAAAGTTCTAAAAATCGTCAAAATAATGGGGCGAACGTCTTAAAATTAATAAAGCAATGGGGCTAAACGTGAGGGAGAAAGGGGTCAAGAAAAAAAATCCCTGAAGTGGAAATCTCCCCTTAAAGCAGAGGGTATACTGTGGCTAAACTCAATTTTTTCCCAGCAGATGGTAAATTGAATCCCTTAGTAGCTGATTTCTCGATAATTAATGGAAATATGTGAAACTACTATGGCTGTGTGTCGTATTAATGCCAAGTTTTCAGAATCAACATCATATTTCGCTACAAAATCGGCCTTATAGCTGAGTAACCAAGATAGAAACATGGCAATTTACCCTCAGCAGGACAAAAATAGACTTATAGTGACCATAATACCCAATGTGGTCATAGAACAAATGGCTGAAGGTAGACGATGTAATGCAGATTAAAAAGAACCTACTTTACTCGAGAGGGTTTATTAAGATCAAATTAAATTTACTCGAAGAGGTAGATTATAAATTAAAGGAAATAGTTTAATGGTAATCCTGATAATATAGGAGTTATGTCCTGGACTTGAAGGGGTTATGATAGTGCCCATACCCATGTGTTTTACTACTTGAAGGGGTTATGATAGTGCCCATACCCATGTGTTTTACTACTTGAAGGGGTTATGATAGTGCCCATACCCATGTGTTTTACTACTTGAAGGGGTTATGATAGTGCCCATACCCATGTGTTTTACTACTTGAAGGGGTTATGATAGTGCCCATGTTAATAATGCCAAGATCACAATAGCTCTGTCGTAAGTTAACATCTTGACCTTCTTCTGGAAGCGGGGTGTCAGATTTGATGATGATGCTGATTTATGGTACATGATGTTACCTTTTTGTACTAATTATTACCTTTCATTAAGCTTAAGGGGAGGTATTTAGTTTGTTCCCTAGACCTCCATCAAGCTTAAAATTACACCCCCTTGAGTCCCTTTCAAGATAAGTTTGTACATTTTTCGGTAGAAAAATGTCCCGGCCGAAGGCCGATTCCTCTTAAAGTACAGGCTCGCTATCGCTCGCCAGGATAAAATCGACACCTGAATTGCACGAAAGGTCTTAATATGGGGTGAAAGTTCTTAAAATCGCTAAACTAATGGGGCAAACGTTTTATAATATCAAAAGCAATGGGGCTAAACATGAGGGAGAAAGGGGTCAAGAAAAAAATTCCTCGAGTGGAGATCTCCCCTTAAGACTCTCAGTTAATTAATGTTATTAGATGTAATTATTTATAATATAACTTTAATCTCTCTCTCTCTCTCTCTCTCTCTCTCTCTCTCTCTCTCTCTCTCTCTCTCTCTCTCTCTCTCTCTCTCTCTCTCTGTCCACTTTACATGAGTTACCAGTTAAAATAGTGCTTCAGAGGCTATCAACCCTTCTGGATTATTAAGCCAGCACACTGTAAGTCAAGAATGAGCTTCACAGGTTCCCTTATATGCTCTCCCCCCGCCCCCGTCTTCCCTCCTGCATCAGAAGCTTAATGGGATTACCTAGATTGGCTTAAAGCTTAATTATTGTGTCTAGCTAATTAGTGTGTGGGGGGGGGGGGAGTGTGTGTGTGTGTGTGTGTGTGTGTTTGTATTAATGTGTGTGTGTGTGTGTGTGTGTTTGTATTAATGTGTGTGTGTGTGTGTGTGTGTGTGTGTGTGTGTTTGTATTAATGTGTGTGTGTGTTTATTAATGTGTGTGTGTGTGTTTGTGTTTGTGTGTGTGTGTGTGTGTGTGTTTGTATTAATGTGTGTGTGTGTGTGTGTGTGTTTGTATTAATGTGTATGTGTGTGTGTGTGTTTGTATTAATGTGTGTGTGTGTGTGTGTGTGTGTGTGTGTTTGTATTAATGTGTGTGTGTGTTTATTAATGTGTGTGTGTGTTTGTGTTTGTGTGTGTGTGTGTGTTTGTGTTTGTGTGTGTGTGTGTGTTTGTATTAGTGTGTGTGTGTGTGTGTTTGTATTAATGTGTGTGTGTGTGTGTTTGTGTGTGTGTGTGTGTGTGTGTGTTTGTATTAATGTGTGTGTGTGTGTGTTTGTATTAATGTGTGTGTGTGTGTGTTTGGGTTTGTGTGTGTGTTTGTATTAATGTGTGTGTGTGTGTTTGTGTGTGTGTGTGTGTGTTTGTATTAATGTGTGTGTGTGTGTGTGTTTGTATTAATGTGTGTGTGTGTGTGTTTGTATTAATGTGTGTGTGTGTGTGTTTGTATGTGTTTGTGTGATCATAGGAGTAAGGTACAATAACGGTGAATGTTCGATACACCAAATACATGAATACAGTAATGATAACACGGATGCCAAACATTTAGGCTTTACAAATGGCTGAACATTTTGTATCTTTCAGAGGTTGGTGGTTATTTGTGGGTGTATTCATATATGTAATTATGTATATATGTACTTATATATGTAATTATATATGTATTTATATATGTATGTATATATTTATTTATTATTATTATCAAGCTTATAAGAAACACCCCCTAGACGCCCTTTCAAGAAAAATATGTACATTTTGTTCAGAAAAATTTCCTGGCTAAAGGCCGGTTTCTCCTAATATGACTGGCTCGCTGTCGCTCGCCAGTAAACAAGTTGACACTTAAATGGCACAAAAGGTCTTAATACTGAAGACAAAAAATTAAGAACACAATTTGTAATCATATTCCCTATAAATACATCGTGTTCATATGGTTTTCATTGTCTTTTAAACACACACATGTACGGTCGCGCTAAGAAGTCATGTCCCAGCTGGCATTACGTTTGGCTGTCTCTGTGCTGTATTAATGTCTGTCAGATGTTGAATAGGGTGGGTAAGTGTAGGAACATGTTTGTATATTCCACTCGATATGAAGGAATGAAGCTTAAATATTGCTGATACCAATTATTGATCAAAACATACTTGGTGCCGAGACATCACTTATTAGCGCGACTGTACGAGGGTAAATAAGTCGCTTTTGCCTCACTTTTTAGCGGAGATAATGCAAGTGACTAATTAATTATCTACTGTTCTTCTAATGGTTCAACGGTGGTGTGTGTGTGTGTGTGTGTGTGTGTGTGTGTGTGTGTGTGTGTGTGTGTGTATGCGTGTGTGTGTGTGCGTATGTATATGTGTGTATATGTGTAATGTTGAGCTTGTTACACCTCCATCTATCACTCTACAACCAGTTACACCCTCCTCCTTATCACAGCTCCGTGACGATGATTGGCACCACACACCACTAAACTTCAAGGAATGATTTATATATATATATATTTATTGGTTCATATATTTATATACTTATACAGTATATTATTCCCAAAACCTCCATCAAGCTTTGAAAAATACCCCCAAGATAAATGTGTACATTTTTCGGTAGAACAATGTCCCGGCCGAAGGCCGGTTCCTAATATATTACAGGCTCGCTATCGCTCGCCAGAAAAAAATCAACACCTAAGTGGCAAAAAAAGGTCTTATAATCGCCAAATTATTGGGGCTAAACATGAGGGAGATGGGGGTCCAGCAAACCCCAGCCTCCCAGCAAGCACCAGCACCCAGTAATTGGCTGTCATATTTCCGTCATTGTCGAACCGCCAGATTTACCTGTCGTTCTGAACGTTATCTTTTTTCAGTTGGCACATAATTTGGATTTGCTAATTTGGCTGTCGTTCATCTGTTTCGTGTGTTTCAATTTGGCGTGTCGTTCATCTGTTTCGTGTGTTTCAATTTGGCGTGTCGTTCTTCTGTTTCGTGTGTTTCAATTTGGCGTGTCGTTCTTCTGTTTCGTGTGTTTCAATTTGGCGTGTCGTTCATCTGTTTCGTGTTTCAATTTGGCGTGTCGTTCGTGCATCTCATTAGCGGCTAAATTTAACCCTCTGAGTACCGGTGTCGTCCTTTTCATTGTGTTCTGGTAACTAATTGACGGGTGTTATTCCGTTTATAAAAAAGGCCTCCAGCAATTAACAGGCTTCGAACTATCTCACTTAAGGGGAGGTTTTTAGTTGATTCCCTAGACTTCCATCAAACTTCAAATTACTCACCCTAGACCCCCTTTCAAGATAAATTTGTACATTTTTCGGTAGAAAAATGTCCCGGCCGGAGGCCGATCCCCTTAAATTACAGGCTCGCTATCGCTCGCCAGGAAAAAATCGACACCTAAATGGCACGAATGGTCTTAAAATTGACAGAAATGGGGCGAGGGTTCTTAAAATCGCCAAACTAATGGGGCGAACGTCTTAAAATCTCAAAAGCAATGAGGCTAAACATGAGGGAGAAAGGGGTCAAGAAAAAAAATCCCTCAAGTGGAGATCTCCCCTTAACCCTTTCTACTACCACAGATCCTTCTTAAACTGCACACACTCGCTTAAATAAAGCTGGAATAGAATTAAGGGGAGGTATTTAGTTTGTTCCCTAGACCTCCATCAAGCTTCAAATTACACCCCCTTGAGTCCCTTTCAAAATAAGTTTGTACATTTTTCGGTAGAAAAATGTCCCGGCCGAAGGCCGGTTCCTCTTAAATTACAGGCTCGCTATCGCTCGCCAGGATAAAATCGACACCTGAATTGCACGAAAGGTCTTAATATGGGGTGAAAGTTCTTAAAATCGCTAAACTAATGGGGCGAACGTTTTATAATATCAAAAGTAATGGGGCTAAACATGAGGGAGAAAGGGGTCAAGAAAAAATTCCCTCAAGTGGAGATCTCCCCTTAACCCCACGTGACTGGTCCAGAAGAGGTTAACCCTTTCAGTACCTCTGTCGGCTTCCGTATTCGCTTTCAGTACCTCTGTCGGCTTCCGTATTCGCTTTCAGTACCTCTGTCGGCTTCCGTATTCGCTTTCAGTACCTCTGTCGGCTTCCGTATTCGCTTTCAGTACCTCTGACGGCTTCCGTATTCGCTTTCAGTACCTCTGACGGCTTCCGTATTCGCTTTCAGTACCTCTGTCGGCTTCCGTATTCGCTTTCAGTACCTCTGTCGGCTTCCGTATTCGCTTTCAGTACCTCTGTCGGCTTCCGTATTCGCTTTCAGTACCTCTGTCGGCTTCCGTATTCGCTTTCGGCTACATTTAGACGATGTTGTAAAGCTTAGGAAACAGGTATGGTAGCTTAAAGGATGAATTGATATAGCCTAACCTCTTAATCATAGGTAGACATCCTTCCTAACCTGAATGAAATCGTGCAGTGGTTGCCAGCATATAATAAAAAGGATGCCTCTGGTACTGAAGGGGTTAAGGTGAGACGGGCTTAAATATATTGGCTTATTGCTTCATCTTATTATTATGCTTTAGTTTCCTCCCTAAACCTCCATCAAGCTGTAAAACACACCCCCTAGACCCCCTTCAAGATAAATGGGTACATTTTTCGGTAGAAAAATGTTCCGGCCGGATGCTCTTAAAATTACAGGCTCACTTTCGCTCGCCAGGAAAAAAATCGACACCTAAATGTCACGAAAGGTCTTAATATTGACACAAAAATGGGACATAAAGTATTAATATCGCCAAACTAATGGGCCGAACGTCTTAAAATCTAAAACACTGATGGGGCTAAACACGAGGGCACGGGACATTGGTACACTCGGACACCATAGTCTCTAGCCCACTCATCAATATTCCTGGATTTCCACCTGTTTCGAGTTATGGAAGTATAGTCTCTGGAAACGAATTTATTGATATAATTGTCTATATATCAAGTACAATGCTATATGTACTATTCATTGTTCTATCTAAGTTCTATGTTATCCAGATATTTATAATTACATAAAGAGAAACATAGAGGTCCACACATTCTTACAAGTGGGCTGGAAATTTATACTCTGTTTCTTTGCAATTGGCGGAAATTTGCAAAGTTCCCATCAAGATTTTTCATTGATTTTGAAGATTTTGTGGTGAAATATGGTGTAATTTATATAAACATGGTCTTAATATTACGCATTTTTCACATTTTTCCAATAGCTATCGAGAAATTAGCTGCTAAGGGATTCAATTTATCGTCAGCTGAAAATAAACTGAGGATAGTGTACGGTCGCGCTAATAAGTCATGTCCCACCTGTCATTACGTCTGGCTCGCTCTGAGCTGTATTCATGTCTGTCAGATGTTGAATAGGGTGGGTAAGTGTAGGAACATGTTTGTATATTTCACTCGATATGAAGAAATGAAGCTTAGATATTGCTGATACCAATTATTGATCAAAACATAATTGGTGCGGAGACATCACTTATTAGCGCGACTGTACCACCCTGGGCAACCAGACTGGCCTTCTTTTCCCTACCAGTGATCGGTGTCACCCTTCACACTATCAGGGGAACCAGGACTCACAAGCAGTGTTGCCAATTTACCTACTTTTTCGCTAGATCTAGAGGTGTTTACTTCCCATTTAACGACATGAATTCTGGCGTTATTGCGTACGTTTGAGCCCTTTTAGAGCTGTATTGTGGAGATTGAGCCTTTGTTTTAGCAAGTGTCAGCTTTTTTGTTTACTATGGAGCGGACTTGATGTGGTAATCCTGCTTACAAGATTGCCTCGTCTGACTCTGTCCAATATCCTGCTTGCTAGGTCTGCCATCTCTCTCTTTCCACCCTCTCTCGTTCTCTCGTTCTCTCTTCTCTCTCTGGCTCTCCATTTATCTAACTTTAAGGGGGGTGACCTGCTTTTTTTATTTATCTCCTTTTCTCTCTTTCCCTGGCTTGTATCCATTCGGCCCCATTCAGCCAACTATTTTAAGACGTTTATCCCCATCTACTGTAGGTGTCGATTTCTTCCTGGCGAGCGATAGCGAGCCAGCATTATATGAAGAAATCCGGCTTCGCCGGAGAAATTTTTCTATCGAAAAATGTATAAATTTAGCCTGCTGTCACAAAAATAAAAAATATACTGGCTCGCTACCGCTCACCAGTAAACAATTGACACCTGGATGGGAATAAACGTCTTACAACAGTAGGCTGAATGGGGCCAAATGGGTACAAGGCAGAGAAAGATAGAAAAGGACAGAACCAAAAACAGGTCACCCCCCCCCCCCCCCCAAAGCAATCAATACCATGAGGCTATAATTATGCTGTTGTTGTTCCAGTACTGCCATTGGTTATCTATCCTTGTACAGTTGTCCACGTAAGTTCTGTTCCTCTCCGTGATCTTAAGGGGAGATTTCCACTTGAGAGATTTTTTTTTCTTGACTCCTTTCTTCCTCATGTTTAGCCCCATTGTTTTTCTAATTTTAAGACGTTCGCCCCATTATTTTGACGATTTTATGAACCTTCGACCCATTTCTGTCAATTTTAATACCTTTCGTGCCATTTAGGTGTCGATTTTATCCTGGCGAGCGATAGCGAGCCTGTAATTTAGGAGGAACCGGCTTTCAGCCGGGAAATTTTTCTACCGAAAAATGTACAAATTTATCTTGAAAGAGGCTCAAGGGGGTGTAATCTTAAGCTTGAAGGATATCTAGGGACCAAACTAAAAACCTCCCCTTAATGGGGTAGTGGCTATTTTGTTGGTTTATTTATATATGTATTTCTCTATTTTGTTGGTTTATTTATATATGTATTTCTCTATTTTGTTGGTTTATTTATATATGTATTTCTCTATTTTGTTGGTTTATTTATATATGTATTTCTCTATTTTGTTGGTTTATTTATATATGTATTTCTCTATTTTGTTGGTTTATATATGTATTTCTCTATTTTGTTGGTTTATTTATATATGTATTTCTCTATTTTGTTGGTTTATTTATATATGTATTTCTCTATTTTGTTGGTTTATTTATATATGTATTTCTCTATTTTGTTGGTTTATTTATATATGTATTTATATATGTATTTATATATGTATTTCTCTATTTATTAGTTTCCTCTCTAAGCCTTCATCAAGCTTAAAAACCCCGCCCCAAAACCCCCTTTCAAGATAAATTTGTACATTCCTTCCTTCCTCCCTTTCGTCCCTCCTTGCTTCCTTCCTTCCTTCTTTCATTCTTGCTGTCTTCCATTTTTCCCTCCTTTCTTCCTTCCTCCCTTCCTTCCTTCCTTCCTTCTTTCATTCCTGCTGTCTTCCATTTTTCCCTCCTTGTTTCCTTCCTCCCTTCCTTCCTTCCTTCCTTCCTACCTGCTATCTTCCTTCCTCCCTTCCTTCCTTCCTTCCTTCCTTCCTTCCTTCCTTCCTTCCTTCCTTCCTTCCTTCCTTAAATCCTTCCTTCCTTCCTCCCTTCCATCCTTCCATCCTTCCTTCCTTCCTTCCTGCTGTCTTCCATTTTTCCCTCCCTTCTTCCTTCCTTCCTTCCTCCCTTCCATCCTTCCTTCCTTCCTGCTGTCTTCCATTTATCCCTCCCTTCTTCCTTCCATTTATCCCTCCCTTCTTCCTTCCTTCCTTCCTTCCTTCCTTCCTTCCTTCCTCCCTCCTTCCCTCCTTCCCTCCCTCCCTCCCTCCCTCCTTTCTCCCTTCCTTCCTTTCTCCCTTCCTTCCTTCCTTCCTTTCTGCTGTATTCCATTTCTCCCTTTTTCCTTCCTTCCTTCCTTCCTTCATTCATTCCTTCCTTCCTCCCATTCTTCCTTCCTTCCTTCCCTTCTTCCCACTGTCATGCCTTCCATTCTCTCACCCCTTTGACTTATAATTCCATTCCCTACCTGTCACAGACTCACCTGCCAAAATCAATCGGCAGGGGTCACTTTGGGGCAGAGAGGGCCTGGATTTAGAATGAAATGCCGAAAGGAAAAGAAGAAGTTGGGTCAGAATTTTACTTGAAAGATACTGTTTAAGATACTACCGCCTCATGTATGTATGTATGTATGTATGTATGTACGTACTATATGTATGTAAGTATGTACTCAGGCACATACCTCATTGCTGGGGGCGGCCGACACGAGACATAGCCCTAACAGAAACAACATTTAAAGTTCCTATTCTCATAATACGACGCCCAAATCTGAAATGGTGAGAGAGAGAGAGAGTGAGAGTGAGAGTGGGGGGGGGGGGGGAGAATGGTGTAAATTATGTCCTTTTCTTCCTTCCCTCCTGAGCCATATAAGTTTTCGCGCGCTCTCTCTCTCTCTCTCTCTCTCTCTCTCTCTCTCTCTCTCTCTCTCTCTCTCTCTCTCTCTCTCTCTCTCTTAAAATAAATGGGACAAAAGGTCTTAAAATCGCCATTCTAATGAGGCAAATTTCTAAAAATGTCATAACTAATGGGCTTAAACATGAGGGAGAAGGGGATCTAGAAACACGACCCATCTCCCCTTTAAAGGGAGATTTCCACTTAAGGGATGTTTTTCTTGACCCCCTTCTCCCTCATGTTAAGCCCCATTGCTTTTGAAATTATAAGACTTTCGCCCCATTAGTTTAGCGATTTTAAGAACTTTCACCACATATTAAGACCTTTCGTGCCATTCAGGTGTCGATTTTATCCTGGCGAGCGATAGCGAGCCTGTAATTTAAGAGGAACCGGCCTGCGGCCGGGACATTTTTCTACCGAAAAATGTACAAATTTATCTTGAAAGGGACTCAAGGGGGTGTAATTTTAATGCTTGATGGAGGTCTAGGGAACAAAGTAAATACCTCTCCTTAATAGCAGGATATATTACAGCACATCGTAACACATACTGTATCACCATTCCTTTCATAACTATTATAACTATTTCCATCACTAATTACTATCACACTTCCTATGGCAACAAATGTGCTTAGTTGTTCATCATTAGCATCTATCTTCCTTCCTTCCTTCCTTCCTTCCTTCCTTCCTTCCTTATTTCCTTCCTGCCTTATTTCCTTCATGCCTTATTTCCTTCCTGCCTTATTTCCTTCCATCCTTCTTTCCTTCCTTCCTTCCTGCCTTCCTTCCTTCCTTCTTTCCTTCCTTCCTTCCAGCCTTCCTGCCTTATTTCCTTCCATCCTTCCTTTCTTCCAGCCTTCCTGCCTTATTTCCTTCCTTCCTTCCTTCCTTCCTTCCTTCCTTCCTTCCTTCCAGCCTTCCTGCTTTATTTCCTTCCTTCCTTTCTTCCTTCCTTCCTTCCTTCCTTCCTTCCTCCCCCCCCCCCCTTCTTCTCCACTCACTCTTTCTCCTTCTACTATTTATTTCCTCTTTTTGCTCACACTTTCCCCTCCCCAGTAACAGGTAAAGGAGATATGACTCGTCCTAAAAGAGAGAGAGAGAGAGAGAGAGAGAGAGAGAGAGAGAGAGAGAGAGAGAGAGAGAGAGAGAGAGAGAGAGAGAGTAATTTAAGAGGAACCGGCCTTCGGCTGCGACATTTTTCTACCGAAAAATTTACAAAATTATCTTGAAAGGGAGTCTAGGGGGTGTAATTTTAAGCTTGATGGAGGTCTAGTGAGGAAACTAAAAACCTCCTCTTAATATTATAAACAATGGCAACAAAAGGTTAAATACGCAATTGATAAGTTAACACTCTTGGACCGACCGTGCAACACAAGAAGAGAGAGGAAAGCGAGCAATAAAGTGTGGAAGGGTGTGAGATTGTTGACAAGATACTGGTGACGGGAAACATGGGAGAGAGAGAGAGAGAGAGAGAGAGAGAGAGAGAGAGAGAGAGAGAGAGAGAGAGAGGATTTATACTATAGGATTGAGGGTAAACAAAAGATAATAGGATAGTACGTTTTACTTTCCTATTTTCTGAAGAGTGGAGAGAGAGGAAGCTGTTGGAGTGGCTTTGTTATCTTTGGTATTACTGTGAGTTAGGTAAATCTATGTACACTCGGATACCATAGTCTCTAGCTCACTCTTAAACAGTCGTGGACTCCTATATGCTTTATGTATGCAATTACAACTATCTGGTTTGATTTTTGGATAGAACTTGCTTTTTCGAAAAATAGTATTTATAGTTTTGTAGTTGATGTATAGAAAATGATATTCATAAATTCGTTTCCAGAGATGCTTCCATAGTTAGAAATAGGTGATGTCCACGAATTATTATGAGTGGGTTAGAGACTATGGCATCCGAGTGTACCAGCTGATTGTACTGTTTTCATACATTGTACGGTCGCGCTAATAAGTCATGTCCCACCTGTCATTACGTTTGGCTTGCTCTGTGATGTATTAATGCCTGTCAGATGTTGAATAGGGTGGGTAAGTGTAGGAACATGTTTGCATAGTTCACTCGATATGAAGAAATGAAGCTTAGATATTGCTGATACCAATTATTGATCAAACCATACTTGGTGCCGTGACATCACTTATTAGCGCGACTGTACCACCTTTCAGTTACCTATGTTCGTTTATTCCACAGTTTTGTTCCACAGTTTATACTTCTTCACCTCATTGCACCCTTTAACTATTTTGCTCGACTCATTAATCTGTATTGCGTCCTCATTGCAACTGCTTCTTCGTCATTTTACTATATCCTCATATTACATTCCTGAGCTCTGCACAAAGATCTGCTTTGTTGGTAAGCTGTGGTGCTCTGAGTGACAAGTTAATATAATGTAAAGTTTGTAAAGGAGGCTGGAGGAGGCAACAGCACTTCCTATAATGAAAGTGTGCACCTTATAACATGTATCCCAAGTGTGACCTTATAATATGTATCCCAAGTGTGACCTTATAACATGTATCCCAAGTGTGACCTTATAACATGTATCCCAAGTGTGACCTTATAATATGTATCCCAAGTGTGACCTTTTTATAACATGTATCCCAAGTGTGACCTTATAACATGTATCCCAAGTGTGACCTTTTTATAACATGTATCCCAAGTGTGACCTTATAACATGTATCCCAAGTGTGACCTTTTTATAACATGTATCCCAAGTGTGACCTTTTTATAACATGTATCCCAAGTGTGACCTTATAACATGTATCCCAAGTGTGACCTTATAACATGTATCCCAAGTGTGACCTTATAACATGTATCCCAAGTGTGACCTTATAATATGTATCCCAAGTGTGACCTTATAACATGTATCCCAAGTGTGACCTTATAACATGTATCCCAAGTGTGACCTTATAACATGTATCCCAAGTGTGACCTTATAACATGTATCCCAAGTGTGACCTTATAATATGTATCCCAAGTGTGACCTTATAACATGTATCCCAAGTGTGACCTTATAATATGTATCCCAAGTGTGACCTTTTTATAACATATATCCCAAATGTGACCTTATAATATGTATCCCAAGTGTGACCTTTTCTATAATATGTATCCCAAGTGTGACCTTTAGTAAATGTCAACAACACAGCGTCTCAATTGGATTGACGGTAAAGCCATACACTACGCCTTGGTGTTGTTTTGAGGCAGCCCAGACGGTATTGTGCAGCATAATTTACTGGTTCGGCTCAATGGTTTAAGGAAGGGGTTTAGTTGCTCTCTAAACCTCTATCAAACTTTAAAAAAAACACCCACAAGAACCCCCTTCAATATGAATTTGTACATTTTTTGGTAGAAAAATTTCCCGGCCGAAGGCCGATTCCTCTTCAAATACAGGCTCGCTATCGCTCGCTAGAAACAAAATAGACCTAAATGGCACGAAAGGTCTTAATATTGGCAAAGGAATGGGGCAAAAGTGTCTGAAAATCGCCAAACTAATGGGGCGAATGTCTTGAGATCTCATAACTAATAGGGGTAAACATGAGGGAGGAGGAGGACTCGAAAAACCAACTGCCTCCCCTTAAGGAGGTAGAATTGATTTGTTTGGTCTATTTTGTCATATACTTCCTTGTTGTTTAGTTTCCTGGCTAGACCTCCATCAAGCTTCATAAATCACCCCTCAATCCACCATGAGGATAATTGTTTACATTTTTCGGTCGAAAAATGTCCCGGTGCCTCTTAATATGCAGGCTCGGTGTCGCTCGCCAGGAAATAATCAACACCTAAAAGGCACGAAAGGTCTTCATATTGACAAAGAAATGGGGTTAAAAGTCTAATAATCGCCAAACTATATGAAACAAACTTCTTAAAAGGATAAACACGAGGGAGAAGGAGGAGTCAGAAAAACCAACCAATAATGTTGAATAATAGCTACTACTTAAGGCGGGTGACCTGCTTTTTGTTATTTCTGTCCTTTTCTCTATGGCTTGTATCCATTCGGCCCCATTCAGCCAACTATTTTAAGACGTTTATCCCCATCTAGGTGTCGATTTCTTCCTGGCGAGCGATAGCGAGCCAGCATTGTATGGATAAATCCGAAGCAAATTTTTCTATCGAAAAATGTACAAATTTAGCTTGCTGTCAAAACAAATATACTGTACTCTTTATTTCCCTTCCTTCCATCTCTCTCATCCTTCTCTTTCTCCCGATCATCTTCCCAACATGCTTATCGCTCTCTCTCTCTCTCTCTCTCTCTCTCTCTCTCTCTCTCTCTCTCTCTCTCTCTCTCTCTCTCTCTCTCTCCTACCCCTGATCTCCCCCCCCCCCTCTCTCTCTCTCTCTCTCTCTCTCTCTCTCTCTCTCTCTCTCTCTCTCCCCCTATCTCTCTCTCTTCTCTCTCTCTCTCTCTCTCTCCTCCTACCCTGATCTCCCCCCCCTCCCCCTCCCTCCCACCTAGCCACCTTGCTGTTCTTTCAAATAAAAGCAATATGGACGCCGTTGTTCAGAGAGAGAGAGAGAGAGAGAGAGAGAGAGAGAGAGAGAGAGAGAGAGAGAGCTATGAAAGTTATTAGATAGTGTACTTTTGCTTTAGTCAACCGTATTATTATGCAACATTAATGCCTTGGTCTCTTTATTCGACCTTATTATACAAGACGACGTCGCCGGCACATAAGGGGTTATAGGGGAGGTATGGACTGGTAATCCAATGGTCCCGGGTTCGAATCCCGATGTATCAATGGGAAGATAATATTGGGATGGAATTTGTGTTGTACCCAGTTTTAGTGCATTATCACAAAGCCCACCGAAAAGTCAATAAATAACCCTCATTTTGTCCTGATTAAATAGCACTGTACTAATATTCCCATATTGAAAATAGGCTACAGGAGGGCAATGCCTAGTGAGTTCATTACTCAATAGGTGGCGTTCTGAGAGTCTAGGGGGTGAGACAGTGAAGCGCATAAGGCGAAGCAGCTTCAGAGATGGGGCTGCTTCGAGCCGTGGGTGGGCAACCTGGCCCCGTGCATCCTGCGAAGGCAAGATGGCGGGGGCTGGTTGCAGCTCAAAACGCTTCACATGTCTCGCTCTCTAGACTGGAACGAGACCTCACGGGCTTCACCGTTGAATGTAAAGTTGAATGTACAGGCTCTCAGCCTATGCCCGAGAGGGAGTAGCTGGAATATAGAAAAACAAAAAAAGGAGGTTCTGCTATTTTCAGACAAGCTTATTCAGCTAGAGGAAGCAAAGAGTTAACCAATATCATGTTTGACTATGCGAAATGGTCCTTACAAAACGAAAACAAAATATCGGTAGGTTGGTCAGTAGCTAAAGTATAATTAAACTCCGTTATCTGATAGCAAAGTTTACAGTATACCGTGTGAAGAGAAACGATAAAACCCGATTGGCAGGGATTTCAGCCTTCCCAGTTGCGTCTGAAGAAGAATGCAAACTCGATCCATTATAAGGCAGGGAATATTAGATCCAGCCAGTATCTGGTATTCAGGAGAGAGAGTGAGAGTGAGAGAGCGAGAGGGAGAGATGAGGGGGCGAAAAAGTAGGGAAGAGAGAATACGAAGAGAGAGAGAAAGAGAGAGAGCGAGAGATGAGAGAGAGAGAGAGATAAGAGGAGAAGGAAAAGAGTGAGAGAGAGAGAAGAGAGAGAAATAAATAGAGTGTAGGAAAGAGAGAGAGTGAGAAAGAGGAGGAAGAGAGAGGGAGAGAGAGAGAGAGAGAGAGGGAGGGAGGAAGAGAGAGAGAGAAAGAGAGAGTGAGAGAGAGATACATAGAATTCCATAGCTACATACTGTAGATTGCACAGACCTTGCGATCCCTGCTAGGCAGTTCGTATTTAATTCTTACATAGAATTTGCTACTAAGTGATAGGCAAAGACAGCAAAGTACAAGGCTCTCCCCCCACCCACCACTCCCTCCGACATGATATTTGGATTGGGAAACAGGCCCCAGCAGAATAAAATATTTCTACTGGGAAATTCATACTAAAGAACGAAGTTGAGAGAGAGAGAGAGTGAGAGTGAGTGAGTGTGAGTGTCTGTGTGTGTGTATGTGAGAGTGAGAGTGTGTGTGATTGTGTGCGTGTGTGATGTGTGTGTGTGTGTGTCATAAGCAGAAACGCACAGTAACCCATCATCATCATATACGAGTATTGGATGTTGCAATGTTGACATATTTCCTCACTCTGATCACTTCACCAGGTCACCACTCACAACAAATGATCTCGTTACGTAACATATCTTCAATATCAATGTTAATAATTTTGTCCCGAGCTTATGATTAATTGAATTGTATTAAATATGTATGAGTGTTTTGTGTTTGACTGTACAATATACTGAGTGGCATGTGTGTATATATACCAATTATACTGTATATTAACACATTAAAATGGCAAAACTAGTATGCTAAACATGAGGGAGAAGGGGGGGTCCATAAAAAAGCGACTACCTACCCCTTAACCAAACATATTGATACAAAATAGAATGTAGATACGAGGTGCCGTTGTAAAGGCTTATCCCTCAATACCTTCACCTGATCTATAAACCAATTCCAGACCCCCCCCCCCCCTCTCTCTCTCTCGCTCTCTCTCTCTCTCTCTCTCTCCTTTTCTCTCTCCTTTTCTCTCTCTCTCTCTCTCTCGCTCTCTCTCTCTCTCTCTCTCTCTCTCTCCTCTCTCTCCCTTTTTCTCCACTCACTCCTTTCTCTCTCTCTCTCTCTCTCTCTCTCTCTCTCTCTCTCTCTCTCTCTCACTCTCTCTCTCTCTCTCCCCCCCCCCCCCCCCTTATATTGGCACCTTTCCTTCATAGTCTTCACATGGGCAGCTAGGGAGATGATGGTGGGATCACTGTTGATGAGAATGTATCGAGTGGCGCCCAAACGTATTTACAACCCTGGCGTAACCTTCCTCGTGCCTATATTTTCCTTTCCTTTCTCCCCCACCTTAAACTGAGATCAAGTTTTCAATGTTGTTGTCGGCTTTAATGAGGGGTTGTTATTCTTCTACCGCAAGCGTCACCAGTTAAGGTGGAGATTATGGTCAAGTACGGTAATTTAAGTGTTCATATGTTTTTTTTTTTTTTTGGTCTGGTAATCGTATTTGGCACACACACCGTAATTAGTTTGGATAATCTGGCGAGGGATCACTAGGAATTCCCATGTGTATATGCTATCTCAGGGTCGCAGAACAGAACCACTTAAACCTATTATGGCACCCCCTTAGTATGCATGCCAAGTATGGGCTCTTCATCTTGAAAACTGAGGGAGCGAGCCCCCCCCCCCCCCTTATACACACACACAATACACTTAAAACCTATTCTGACACCCCCTTAATATACATGCCAAATAAAATATGGCTCTCCATCTTGAAAGCTGAGGGAATTGGAGGGGGGTTCTGCGTACCTACTTTGATTACTAAATGGAGTAAACCCCACGGCAGTCCAGTGGATAGCACACTCACGTGTGAATCTGCTTAACCTTGGTTCAATCCCAGCCAAGGCGGACATTTTTTGTGGGTGTGGTAGTACGTCCTAGTGTGTTCACATGCTCGCACTCAGTCGACCTCAACGACGTATGTAGACTAATAACACGCACAACAAAGTCACTCCAACAACTTCCTCTCTCTCCAACACGCTTCTCTACACCTTCCTCTCTCTACAACTTCCTCTCTCTCTTCCTCTCTTCTTCTCTACAACTTCCTCTCTCTCCAACACGCTTCTCCCCTCTCTACACTCTTTGAAAAGTAGATAGTAGGTGTCGTTGTAAAGGCACCCTCGCCTGACTTGCGTATACCTCACCCACAACAATTCATGAACCAATCGTGCTTTTTATATTACTAACATTCTGGCACTTGCATTGTATTTTGTTATATATGATATCGACTCATACAATATGTGCTAATAATTTAGAAGAAGATGAGGTAGAATAGGTTAACTAAAATAGATGCAATCCTACATACGAACTTCCCACTTGTTAGGCTTTCACGGTCCAGTTATCCCTAAGACATCCGAGTCTGGTATTTCAAGCTCTTATAATGTGTTTACCTTCCATGTGTACCTGTGTTGTGTGTATCTTCCATGTGTACCTGTGTTGTGTGTATCTTCATCTGCCGGAGTTGTGTGTACCTCGGTTACGTGTGTATTTGCTGTGTGTGCCTGAGCTGCGTGTAATCTGTGGAGCCAGGTGTAAATGTATTTAACTGCACAGTTGCGCTTAAATATTTATGTTGCATATATTTTAGAAGGAGAGGTGGAAGGATGGAGTGAGGAAGTATATGGATGAAGGCGGTGCTGGTTGGGAGGAGGTGCGTCGACTGACTGGGGACAGAGGTGCATGGGAGCGGTTCTTTCGTGGCCACGGCGTCAGGCAATAGATAGATAGATATTTTAGTTATGTCATCTTAAACACAATATGTATTCTATATATCAGTACAGGTACTATATTCATTGTTTATTTTATTAGATTTTATTATTTTTGTGTATATATTATTATTCTATCTATCTATTGCCTGACGCCGTGAACCCCGAAGGGGTGGCCACGAACGAAACGCCCCCATGCACCTCTGTCCCCAGTCAGTCTACGCCCCTCTTCCCATCCATATACTTCTTCACTCCATCCTTCCACCTCTCTCTCGGTTTATGATTATTATTATTAGTATTATTAGTATTAGTATTATTATTATTAGTATTAGTATTATTAGTATTATTATTATTATTATTATTATTATTATTATTATTATTATTTATATATTTTTGTTATCTTTATATTTGTTTGTAACATACCAACGACTTGTTATCTTCTGGCTATGGGACAATGCTTTCAGTCCGTGGTGTTTGGGTTAGATTTATATAAAGGGTGGTAAAATACAACAGACCCTATTATATTGTATAGCATTATACTGTATATCACAGACTACTGACGGGGGAGTGCTGGAGGGACATTAGTGATCCCTGGTCTCTGGGTCTTCTCCTGGGTGACCTAGATGGGTGTGTGAATTTGTGTTTTGTTTTTGTGTGCTCATTATTTTTCTTTTGTGTTATGTTGTCCCTGTTTGGGCTCTGTCTCGAGTCGGCCACCCCCAGATTAAATAAATAAAAATAAAAATTTATAAATAACTAAATAAATAAATAGAACAAATTGGGAATGTGCCTGAGTAAATAGATATATAGATAGATAGATAGACTTATAAGAAATATATGTGCTCAAGTTCGTTGGTGCTACCTATAGTATCGGTTTTGGTCACATATAGATTACATAGATTACATATAGATTACATATAGATTACAAAAATAGATTACATATAGATTATATCTAGATTACATATAGATTACATATAGATTACAAATAGATTACATATAGATTACATATAGATTACAAATAGATTACATATAGATTACATATAGATTACATATAGATTACAAATAGATTACATATAGATTACATATAGATTACATAGATTAATATAGATTACAAATAGATTACAATAGATTAACATAGATTACACTAGATTTATTTATTAGATTACAAATAGATTACATATAGATTACATATAGATTACATATAGATTACATATAGATTACAAATAGATTACATATAGATTACAAATAGATTACCTATAGATTACCTATAGATTACCTATAGATTACCTATAGATTACCTATAGATTACCTATAGATTACCTATAGATTACATATAGATTACATATAGATTACAAATAGATTACATATAGATTACAAATAGATTACATATAGATTACATATAGATTACATATAGATTACATATAGATTACACATAGATTACACATATATTACATATAGATTACACAGATTACATATAGATTACATATAGATTACATATAGATTACAAATATATTACATATAGATTACACATAGATTACATATAGATTACATATAGATTACACATAGATTACATATAGATTACACATAGATTACATATAGATTACACATAGATTACACATAGATTACATATAGATTACATATACAGTACTTATGATGACTGTTATTGCACTTCGATTTAAGGGGGTAGTGCTGGGTGTTTTTGGTATAATTATATATTTGTGTATTTATTTAGTTTTAAGTTTCTTTGCTAGACCCCCATCAAACTTAAACAAAACACCACCAAGAACCCCTTTCAAGATAAATGTGTACATTTTTCGGTAGAACAATGTACCGGCCGAAGACCGATTCCTCCTAAAATTGCAGACTCGCTATCGATCGTCAGGAAAAAAATCGACACCTACATGGCACGAAAGATCTTAATATGAGGCGAAAGGTCTCAAAATCATCAAACTAACGGAACGAACGTCTTAAAACCTCAAAACTAATATGCTAAACATGAGGGAGAAGGGGGATCCAGAAAAAGCGAGTACTACCCCCTTAATCCACTTGAGGGCGGATTGGATAAATGTAGAGCCTTTCAATTAGCTGTTTTCCTTTGACGTATCATGCTTGTGTATTTGAGGGATTAGGGGGAGATGGGGCGTTTTTCTGGCCCCTCTTCTCCCTCGTGTTTAGCCCCATTGGTTTTGACATTTTTAGACGTTCGGCCCATTAGTTTGGTGATTTTAAGACTTTATGCCCCATTTATTTGTCAATATCAAGACTTTTCGTGCCATTTCGGTGTTGATTTTTCCTGGCGAGTGATAGCGAGCCTGTAATTTTATGAGTAACCAGCCTTCGGCCAGGACAGTTTTCTACCGACGAATTTACAAATTTATCTTGGAAGGGGGGTATTTTTTACAGGTTGATGGAGGTCTAGGGAGGAAACTAAAAAATAAATAAATATATGAATTAATAGACCAAAAAAAAAACGCCACTAGCCCCTTATTGAAATGGCCGATATTCTGATCAGCTTTTGGAAGAGCAGAGGGTGGGTGGATGGACAATAATTAGTGTAATTAGTGTACGGAATTGGTGCAAACTCATAAAAAAATTTCTTCATTTAGATTATCTCCTTGGCATAGACTACAGCGTCTCTGAATATGCTATATTTTCTGTGTAACATCTTCTATCACTCAGGGGCATTTGACGAATTGAGCGAGAGAGAGAGAGAGATAGATAGAGAGAGAGAGAGAGGGGGGGAGGGAGAGAGGTTACAAATGGAGTTGATCAGTAGCTGCTGAGCGGTATCGTCTCAGGTGGCAGGTAATCCTCTTCTCTCCCTCTCTCCCTCGCACGCACACACACACACACACACACACACACACACACACACACACACACACACACACACACACACACACACACTTAAGGGGAGATTTCCACTTGAGGGATTTTTTTCTTGACCCCTTTCTCCCTCATGCTTAGCCCAATTGCTTTTGATATTATAAAACGTTTGCCCCATTAGTTTAGCGATTTTAAGAACTTTCACCCCATATTAAGACCTTTCGTGCAATTCAGGTGTCTATTTTATCCTGGCGAGCGATAGCGAGCCTGTAATTTAAGAGGAACCGGCCTTCGGCCGGCACATTTTTCTACCGAAAAATGTACAAATTTATCTTGAAAGGGACTCAAGGGGGTGTAATTTTAAGGTTGATGGAGGTCTAGGGAACAAACTAAATACCTCCCCTTAATAGCTCTCATTATAAGCGGCCATTTACATGCTGATCCTCTTAAGCCAATCTCGTGAAGTGAAGGAGAAGCTTTGGTATTCTCTATGAAAGACTGTTTATCAGATGTGTGGCTCAGATTGCAACATGTGTGACTGATATGTGTGGCTCAGATTGCAACATGTGTGATTGCAACATGTGTGGCTCAGATTGCAACATGTGTGACTGATATGTGTGGCTCAGATTGCAAATGTGTGACTCAGATTGTAACATGTGTGACTGATATGTGTGGCTCAGATTGCAACATGTGTGACTGATATGTGTGGCTCAGATTGCAACATGTGTGGCTGATATGTGTGGCTCAGATTGCAACATGTATGGCTGATATGTGTGGCTCAGATTGCAACATGTGTGACTGTGTGGCTCAGATTGCAACGTGTGGCTGATATGTGTGGCTCAGATTGCAACATGTGTGGCTGATATGTGTGGCTCAGATTGCAACATGTGTGACTGATATGTGTGGCTCAGATTGCAACATGTGTGACTGATATGTGTGGCTCAGATTGCAACATGTGTGACTGATATGTTCTGGCTCAGATTGCAACATGTGTGACTGATATGTGTGGCTCAGATTGCAACATGTGTGACTGATATGTGTGGCTCAGATTGCAACATGTGTGACTGGCACCCTCACTTGACTTTCTCTGTTATGTTGACCTTGGGTTCCTTCCTACTGACCTCTCTTTTGGTGCATACACAGATTTAGAATAAAGATATTGGACAGCTTTTGTCTGAAATATAGTTGTTGTTTCCTAATTGAACATATCGTCGTCCAGCTGATATGTCCCGGCCGACATTTTTCTATCGAAATGTGTACAAATTTATCTTGAGGGGGGGGGGGGGGGTTAAAAGCTTGATGGAGGTCTAGTGAGGAAACAAAACAATCAGTATATGAATTAAAAAATAGACCCAAAAATAAAGCCTCCCTCCCTTACCAGGTGTGTACGTGGGGCAAGGAATGGGGGGGGGGGGGGGGGTGCAGGTATCGGTGTGATGTAGGTGGTGGTTGTTGTTGGTTTAAGGAATGGTTTTCAGAGAACAACGTGACTCTTGGTTGTTTCAAGGTTTTCTAACGTTCAGGTGCTCGGTAGGCTTGATGTTAACCCCTTCTGTACCGACGACGTCCTTTTAATTATATTCTAGCTATATTTAAACAATGTTATGCAGTTGAAAAAGGATTTGTGGTAATAAAAAGGGTTAAGTGAGATAGTTCGAAGGCTCTTAAAACCCTTTCACGCACAAATGACGCAGAGGTTGCCAGATTAGCAATAAGCAATAGAGTTCTCTCACTCTTATAATTACCTCTCCAAAATTAGTTTTCTGCCCACAGCTAACTCAAAGACAACTGCAGAGGTTGACGTAACTAAACTAAAGGTTTCTAAATACCCCTGATGGTAACAAAGGCTTTAAAGTATCCCCAATAGGCTCAACACAGCTAACTCAAAGACAACTGCAGAGGTTGAAGTAACTAAACTAAAGGTTTCTAAATACCCCTGATGGTAACAAAGGCTTTAAAGTATCCCTAATAGGCTCAAAAACGCGTCATATGTCGGAGAGGGTTAATTGCAGGAGGTCCTTTTAAAACGGAATCAAATCGTCAAATAGCAGCCATTAAAACGTAAACAGGACGGCACCGGTACTGAAAGGGTTAATGCCATTGAAGTATCTTAATATTGTAGTTATCCTATTGGACCTGATTCAGGGATATGTAGCGTAAACAAAGAAAACATATTGTAAAGTAAATTCATCCATAGTGGGAACCGAGCTGTCTGTCTCCCCTTTATATCTGTAAATGTCTATCAAAGGAGAAAGTAGTGAAAACAGTCCTGCATACAAAACAAAAATAAAACAAATAGTGGTAATTTAATCACTATCAATAAACTTTGTGTACGACTCAGGGGATTGTAAGGGAACAGGGTCATGACATTCAACATTATACAAACGGGACATCATGCAAGGGGACACAGAGAGAGGGTGAGGGGACCTGAGAAACATGATTCTATTTTAACATTCATATTTGTATTCACCAATTAATTTACAAATACACCAAACTAACGAAGTTAATGAAAGCAATTAATACATGTGGTACTCCAAGGACTCGAACCTAGGATATTCACACCGAAATGCCCGACCTTTCTCCTACAAATAAAGGTTCGTTATCGCTCGCCAGGAAACAACCCAACACCTAAATGACGGAAAAATATTAATATTGACAAAGAAGAGAGGCGAAAGGTATTAAAATCGACAAACTAACGGAACGAACGTCTTAAAATCGACAAACTAACAGAACGAACGTCTTAAAATCGACAAACTAACGGAACGAACGTCTTAAAATCGACAAACTAACAGAACGAACGTCTTAAAATCGACAAACTAAAACAGACGAACGTCTTAAAATCGACAAACTAACAGAACGAACGTCTTAAAATCGACAAACTAACAGAACGAACGTCTTAAAATCGACAAACTAACAGAACGAACGTCTTAAAATCGACAAACTAACAGAACGAACGTCTTAAAATCGACAAACTAACAGAACGAACGTCTTAAAATCTTAAAACTAATTGGGCTAAACACGAGGGAGAAAGGGGTCCCAGAAAAATGACTCGTCTCCCTTTAATACTTTGAATTCTTTAGTGCACGTCCAGATACTCTCAACAAACGTTCTCTGAAAATCATTCCTTAAGGGGAGGTTTCTAGTGTGTTGCTTAGACTTCCATCAAACTTAAAATTACACCCCCTTGAGCCCCTTTCAAGATAAATTTGTACATTTTTCGGTAGAAAAATGTCCCGGCTGAAAGCCGGTTCCTCTTAAATTACAGGCTCGCTATCGCTCGCCAGGATAAAATCGACACCTAAATTGCACGAAAGGTCTTAAAATTGACAGAAATGGGTTGAAAGTTCTTAAAATCGTCAAAATAATGGGGCGAACGTCTTAAAATTAGAAAAGCAATGGGGCTAAACATGAGGGAGAAAAGAGTCAAGAAAAAACGCCCTCAAGTAGAAATCTCCCCTTAAACCAACAACAACCACCATCTACATCACCGATATCTGCACCTCCATTCCTCGACCCACGTAAACACCTGTTAAGGGGAGATCTCCACTTGAGAGATTTTTTTCTTGACCCCTTTCTCCCTCATGTTTAGCCCCATTGCTTTTGATATTATAAAATGTTTGCCCCATTAGTTTAGCGATTTTAAGAACTTTCACCCCATATTAAGACCTTTCGTGCCATTTAGGTGTCGATTTTATCCTGGCGAGCGATAGCGAGCCTGTAATTTAAGAGGAACCGGCCTTTGGCCGAGAATTTTTTTTACCGAAAAATGTACACATTTATCTTGAAAGGGACTCAAGGGGGTGTAATTTTAAGGTTGATGGAGGTCTAGGGAACATACTAAATACCTCCCCTTAATGATGGAGGTCTAGGGAACAAACTAAATACCTCCCCTTAATGATGGAGGTCTAGGGAACAAACTAAATACCTCCCCTTAATGATGGAGGTCTAGGGAACAAACTAAATACCTCCCCTTAATGATGGAGGTCTAGGGAACAAACTAAATACCTCCCCTTAACAAGAACTTTAAAACCTAGATAATCGGAAGGAAATGGTCGGAAACACATTTAAGGGTGGGTGGGCGGGCCGGTTTTCTGGTCCACCTTCTCCCTCATGTTTAGCCCCATTGGTTTATAGAGTTTAAGAAATTCGGCCCATTAGTTTGGCAATTTTAAGACTTTACGCCCCATTTCCTTGTCAATATTAAGACCTTTCGTGCTATTTAGGTGTCGATTATTTCTTGGGAGAACGATAGTGAGCCTGTAATTTTGAAAGAACCGGCCTTCGCCCAAGACATTGTCTACCGAAAAATGTACAAATTTATCTAGAAGGGGTATCTAATATATTTTTTTAAGTTTGATGGAGGTGGTCTAGGGAGGACACTTAGAAAAATAATATATATAAATGAAGAAAAATCGACCAAAAAGTGAACCATCCCCTCTTAGGCAAACCACCAACACCCACCACCCATATCTGCACCCCCATTCCTTGTCCCACGTAAACACCTGTTAAAGGGGAGGTTTCTAGTGTGTTGCTTAGACCTCCATCAAGCTTAAAATTACACCCCTTTGAGGCCCTTTCAAGATAAATTTGTACATTTTTCGGTAGAAAAATGTCCCGGCTGAAAGCCGGGAGAGAGAACATAATAATTCATTCAGGTTCAGTAGTAGTTTATCGAGAGGCCTTCCCTAGGGTTAAGTGCCCCATTAATTACTATTTCCTTTCACCTATGCATAGCCTATGATAGCGCAGTTGGAAAGTGTGTACATGCTTAGATTGATATGCAGGATTCGAAACTGCATATTAAATCGTAGGCTTGTCCACCTTTCTTTAACTGTCTTCGTGGTGCAATGCATAAGTGTGTTGATTTTCGATGTGAGCATCCTAGGTTCGAATCCCCGGACTGCCACATGTGTTTGTTAATTTCATTAATCGAGTTTAGGAGTAAAGTTGGTTGGTGGAGAGAACATAATAATTACAGGCTCGCTATCGCTCGCCAGGATAAAATCGACACCTAAATGGCACGAAAGGTCTTAAAATTGACAGAAATGGGGCGAAAGTTATTAAAATCGCCAAACTAATGGGGCAAACGTCTTACAATCTCAAAAGCAATGGGGCTAAACATGAGGGAGAAGGAAGTTCGAAAAAGAATCCCTCAAGTGGAAACCTCCCCTTAACAAGAACTATATAACCTAGAGTCTTAGATAATGGGAGGGAAATGGACGCATAATGGTAATGGGAGGGAAATGGACGCATAATGGGAGGGAAATGGACGCATAATGGTAATGGGAGGGAAATGGACGCATAATGGGAGGGAAATGGACGCATAATGGTAATGGGAGGGAAATGGACGCATAATGGGAGGGAAATGGACGCATAATGGTAATGGGAGGGAAATGGACGCATAATGGGAGGGAAATGAACGCATAATGGGAGGGACATGGACGCATAATGGGAGGGACATGGACGCATAATGGGAGGGAAATGGACGCATAATGGGAGGGACATGGACGCATAATGGGAGGGACATGGACGCATAATGGGAGGGACATGGACGCATAATGGGAGGGAAATGGACGCAAAGACATTGAAGGGTGACTTTAGCTGATTGTAAGTTTGATATTAGTGGATAGTTTGTGCAGCCAACTCGGGTGACATAGATTCTATCTATCTATCTATCTATTGCCTGACGCCGTGATCCCGAAGGGGTGGCCACGAACGAACCGCCCCCGTGCACCTCTGTCCCCAGTCAGACATAGATTGTTGACTCCTGTTAGGGTTAGTGTTTAGACATGTGTTAACATGTTCAGTAATCTATTTTTATTGATTTCACTCCAACACCAAACACTTCCCAATGAAATTAATGGAAGCATCCATGTGATCCACCGGGATTCGAACCAGGGTTACCACATACACATTTTAAAAACTTTAACCATTACACCATCTCTGTCCGTCCACCTCACTCTCGTACACCTAAGGAAATTGCGTTACCCGTGTATATAAAACTGTGATATTTGCCAGGATAACAATAATGCAACATCCTGCCTTCTTCCAAATCTCATCGTCCGTAAACTTCGCCTAATTTTACGAAGAAGTGAACAAGATAAAAACTCTTACTAATTTGTAGGAGCCTGATTCCTGGTGTGTGTGTGTGTGTGTGTGTGTGTGTGTGTGTGTGTGTGTGTGTGTGTGTGTGTGTGTGTGTGTGTGTGTGTTGTGTATGTTGTGTATGTTGTGTGTGTTGTGTGTGGGTGTGTGTGTGGGTGTGTGTGAAGCGTAATCTCTCCCGCTCTCTCTCTCTCTCTCTGGGTCTCCCAGTTTACCGACCCCCTCCAGGGTATTACCAGGGATATGAGAGAGAGAGAGAGAGAGAGAGAACCATTACCAGTATTCACTCAGGGGAGTACAAAGGAAATCAAGCAACAACAGGTCTAGTGACCCTTCTAGGCTGCTTGTCCCCCAAATCACTGAGGATCAAGTGTCCAAACAGTGGTTTAGAGGGGGTAAGGGAACATTGGAAAGGGAACTACTGCCCTGGAACTAATGTCCGTGGCAGGATTAGGAAGTTAGCCTTTTTAGAGAGAAGGCCAGTTCTTCCACAATTTCAGGCTGACTAACGTTCGCCAGGAAAAAAACCCATCGACACTAAAATAGCACGAAAGGTCTTAATATTGACAAACTAATGGGTCGAAAGTTCCTAAAATCAATAAACTAATGTAGCAAACGTCTTAAAATCGTTAAACTAATGGGGTAAGCCACTTACAACCTGACAACTAATGGGGCTAAACATGAGGGAGGAGGTGGTCTAGCAAAACGACCCATCTCCCCTTAATATACCCTTGTTACGGTTATTAAGGGGAGGTATTTAGTTTGTTCCCTAGACCTACATCAACCTTAAAATTACACCCCCTCGAGTCCCTTTCAAGATAAATTTGTACATTTTTCGGTAGAAAAATGTCCCGGCCGAAGGCCGGTTCCTCTTAAATTACAGGCTCGCTATCGCTCGCCAGGATAAAATCGACACCTGAATAGCACAAAAGGTCTTAATATGGGGTGAAAGTTCTTAAAATCGCTAAACTAATGGGGCAAACGTTTTATAATATCAAAAGCAATGGGGCTAAACATGAGGGAGAAAGGGGTCCAGAAAACAATCCCTCAAGTGGATATCTCCCCTTAAGGGGAAGGTACCGGTAGTCGCTTTATGTCATGTTTAGCATATTAGTTTTGAGATTTTAAGACGTTCGTTCCATTTGTTTGGCGATTTTGAGACCTTTCGCCTCATTTCTTTGTCAATCTTTATACCTTTCGAGCCATTTAGGTGTCAATTTTGTCCTGGCAAGTGATAGCGAGCCTGTAATTTTACAAGGAACCGGCCTTTGTCCGGAACATTTTTTCTACCGAAAAATGTACACATTTATCTTGAAAAGGGGGACTAGGGGTATTTTTCTAAGCTGGATGAAGGTCTAGCGAGGAAACTCAAAAATAAAAAAATAATCAAATATATAGCCCAAAAACCAAGCACTACCCCCTTAAAATCGAAAACCTAGTGGGGCAAACATCTTAAAATCTGAAAACTAATGGGGCTAAACATGAGTGAGGAGGGGGTCTAGAAAAACGACCCATTTCCCCTTAATAAACCGTATGCTGTCCTTACTATAAACTGGTAATTAACCCTTTCTGTACCGGTGCCGTCCTTTTAACCCTCTCCGACATATGACGCGTTTTTTAGCCTATTAGGGATACTTTAAAGCCTTTATTACCATCAGGGGTATTTACAAACCTTTAGTTTAGTTACTTCAACCTCTGCAGCTGTCTTTGAGTTAGCTGTGGGCAGAAAACTAGTTTTGGAGAGGTACCGGTAATTATAAGAGTGAAAGAACTCCATTTCTTATTGCTAATCTGGCAACCTCTGCGTCATATGAGTCTGAAAGGGTTAACTCCTTCAGACTCATATGACGCTGAGGTTGCCAGATTAGCAATAAGAAATAGAGTTCTCGCACTTATAATTACCTCTCCAAAATTAGTTTTCTGCCCACAGCTAACTCAAAGACAACTGCAGAGGTTGAAGTAACTAAACTAAAGGTTTCTAAATACCCCTGATGGTAATAAAGGCTTTAAAGTATCCCTAATAGGCTCAAAATTGCGTCATATGTCGGAGAGGGTTAACTGTATTCTGGCTGCTATTAGAGGATTTTATTCAGTTTAATAATGGCCTCTTAACGTTTAAAAGGGCTACAGACTATCTCATTTAATCCTTTGAGCTAATTCATATTTGTTCACCAATAATTTACTTCTAAACTCAATTAATGAAATCAGCAAACACATGTGGCACTCCAAGGACTCGAACCTAGGACACTCACACCGAAATTATACAGATCCTTCCTAAGCTGAATAAAATTGTCTAATAAGTGTCCAGAATATGGGTTGCAAAGGACGTCACCGGTAATGAAGGGTTTAACCCTTTCAGTACCAGCGACGTGTGTTATATTATATGCTAGCTAAATGTAGGCGGTATTAGGCAGCTCAGGAAGGAGTTAAGGGGAGGTATTTAGTTTGTTCCCTAGACCTCCATCAACCTTAAAATTACACCCCCTCGAGTCCCTTTCAAGATAAATGTGTACATTTTTCGGTAGAAAAATGTCCCGGCCAAAGGCCGGTTCCTCTTAAATTACAGGCTCGCTATCGCTCGCCAGGATAAAATCGACACCTAAATGGCACGAAAGGTCTTAATATGGGGTGAAAGTTCTTAAAATCGCTAAACTAATGGGGCAAACATTTTATAATATCAAAAGCAATGGGGCTAAACATGAGGGAGAAAGGGGTCAAGAAAAAAAACCCTCAAGTGGAGATCTCCCCTTGAAAGGGTTGGTTGGGATAGCTTGAAGCTTTATTATGGTTATAGGTTCTTCCTAAGCTGAATAAAACACTCTAATAGTTGCCAAAATATAATGAAAATGACGTCCATGGTACTGAAGGGGTTAATTAGGTATCTTGCAAGTTATTTGGATATATTCTATTTACCGGTATATCTTTTTTTTTTTTTTTTTTTTTTTTTTTTTTTTTTTTTTTTTTTTTTTTTTTTTTTGTTTGTTTTCTTTTTTTTTTTTTTGAGCTGACGACGAGTACAGAGGTAATAAGAAATCGAGAATATGTTATGGTTGCATTGAACATAAGAACATAAGAAAATGGGAGTCTGCGGAAAGCCGATTGGCCCACACAAGGCAGATCCCTCTCGCACCCAACCCTCTAATAATTGAGGGAGGTACAATTAGATAAACTATAAGGGAACTAGAATAAGCTAGATAATAAACCACTTTGTAATTGTCACCTTAATAAAAAATAAAAAAATATGTATATATATATATATATGTGTGTGTGTGTGTGTGTGTGTGTGTGATTGAGAAGGAAGGAAGGGGATTTCCCGTACTGAAGGTGATGAATGGTGAGGGAGGAGGGAAAGGAAAGGAAAGGAAAGATGAAAGATGAAAGGTCGGGGATGAAGATTGGAGATTAACTTTTAGGCTGGATCAGAGAGAGCGAGAGAGAGAGAGAGATAATTGCAATTATGGCGAAAGGTCTTAGAATCGCCAAACTAATGGAACAAACATCTTCAAATCTCATGGCTAATGGGACTAAACATGAAGGATAAAGAGTAACTCCCTCCCCTTAACCCTCTAAACATGAAGGATAAAGAGTAACTACCTTCCCTTAACCCTCTAAACATGAGGGATAAAGAGTAACTACCTCCCCTTAACCCTCTAAACATGAGGGATAAAGAGTAACTACCTTCCCTTAACCCTCTAAACATGAGGGATAAAGAGTAACTACCTCCCCTTAACCCTCTAAACATGAGGGATAAAGAGTAACTACCTCCCCTTAACCCTCTAAACATGAGGGATAAAGAGTAACTACCTCCCCTTAACCCTCTAAACATGAGGGATAAAGAGTAACTACCTCCCCTTAACCCTCTAAACATGAGGGATAAAGAGTAACTACCTCACCTTAACCCTTAACCCTCTAAACATGAGGGATAAAGAGTAACTACCTCCCCTTAACCCTCTAAACATGAAGGATAAAGAGTAACTACCTTCCCTTAACCCTCTAAACATGAAGGATAAAGAGTAACTACCTCCCCTTAACCCTCTCGCTATCCTGTGGAATCGGGGGTTGCCGTTTAGCATTCATAAATAGAATTATCTCAATCTCATAATTACCTCTCCAAAATTAGTGTTCTGCTCTCAGCTCACTCAAAGACAGCTGCAGAGGTTAAAGCAACTATAAACTAAAGGTTTCTAAACACCCCTGATGGTCACAAAGTCTGTTAAGTATCCCAGAAAGGGCGCAAATCGCTTCCTGTGCGTGAAAGGGTTAATATCACCAACACAAACTCACAGAGAGAGAGAGTGAGAGTGATTGTATTGACCACAACAATTACACACACACACACAGTACACAACCTCTTGTAGCAGGTGTTTGTGGTGGTTGGCTAATGACACCCCAAATACACACTACTTACGGGGACAGTGTAGCATCTGTACCTAAGTGGAGAGAGAGAGAGAGAGAGAGAGAGAGAGAGAGAGAGAGAGAGAGAGAGAGAGAGAGAGAGAGAGGAGAGAGAGAGGATAGAGAGAGAGAGAGAGAGGAGAGAGATAGAGAGAGAGCAGAGAGAGAGAGGAGAGAGAGAGAGAGAGAGAGAGAGAGAGAGGAGAGAGTAGAGAGAGAGAGAGAGATGAGAGGAGAGGGCAGAGAGAGAGAGAGAGAGAGAGAGAGAGAGAGAGAGAGAGAGAGAGAGAGAGAGAGAGAGAGAGAGAGAGAGAGAGAGAGAGAGAGATTCTGTCTGAACTAAAGAAAATTGTGTGGCAATTTAAACCAATATATTTCGAAAGTGACAACAATTCCAGTTAAGGTTATTGTGTTTTTTTTCGACACCTCGAACAATAAATATACAAATACGGAATATCCTATTGAAAAGAACATTTCAGGCAGTTATGTGTTTAAGGGGAGATATCCACTTGAGGGATTTTTTTCTTGACCCCTTTCTCCCTCATGTTTAGCCCTATTGCTTTTGATATTATAAAATGTTTGCCCCATTAGTTTAGCGATTTTAAGAACTTTCACCCCATATTAAGGCCTTTCGTGCCATTTAGGTGTCGACTTTATCTGGGCGAGCCATAGCGAGTCTGTAATTTCAGAGTACTCGGCCATTGGCCGGGAATTTTTGCTACCGAAAAATCTACACATTTATCTTGAAAGGGACTCAAGGGGGTGTAATTTTAAGGTTGATGGAGGTCTAGGGAACAAACTAAATACCTCCCCTTAACCCCTTATCTACCGGCGATGTATTTCTTATTATTTTTGTACCTATATTTAGATGTTTATGTGCAGTTCCACAAACTTACAATTTACAAATGTTTAAATCCAGTTGTTATAAACATTTTATGAATGGAGGATGCCTTTAGGCACATGGACCTTTTTGTTTTATCTGTGTTTTTCCTTCCTCCGTTCATTGTCTCTTTAAAAAAAAAAAAAAAAAAAAAAAAAAAAAAATCAAAAAGGATCTCCAGCCATTATAGGGCTTCAAACTAACTCAACCAACCCTTGTCTATCACAGGTCCTTCCTAAACTGCACATTATCATCGTCTAAACTGCACATTATCATCGTCTAAACTGCACATTATCATCGTCTAAACTGCACATTATCATCGTCTAAACTGCACATTATCATCGTCTAAACTGCACATTATCATCGTCTAAACTGCACATTATCATCGTCTAAACTGCACATTATCATCGTCTAAATATAGCTAGAATAGAATTAAACAGACGTCGCCGGTACAGAAGGTATTAACACTAGGATGGACTAATTAAACAGACGTCGCCGGTACAGAAGGTATTAAGGGGAGGTATTTAGTTTGTTCCCTAGACCTCCATCAAGCTTTAAATTACACCCCCTTGAGCCCCTTTCAAGGTAAATTTGTACATTTTTCAGTAGAAAAATATCCCGGCTGGAAGCCGGTTCCTCTTAAATTACAGGCTCGCTGTCGCTCGCCAGGATAAAAACGACACCTGAATTGCACAAAAGGTCTTCATATGGGGTGAAAGTTCTTAATATCGCTAAACTAATGGGGCAAACGTTTTATAATATCAAAAGCAATGGGGCTAAACATGAGGGAGAAAGGGGTCAAGAAAAAAATCCCTCAAGTGGAGATCTCCCCTTAACACTAGGATGGACTAATTAGTAAAACACAAGCCAGTTACATTTAGTGTTTAATGTACTTTAATCTTGAGGCTATTTTTAAGGGGAGATTTCCACTCGAGGGACCTTTTTTCTTGACCCCTTTCTCCCTCATGTTTAGACCCATTGGTTTTGAGATTTTAAGACGTTTGCCCCATTAGTTTGGTGATTTTTAAGAATTTCCGCCCCATTCTGTCAATTTTAATACCTTTCGTGCCATTTAGGTGTCGATTTTATCCTGGCGAGCGATAGCGAGCCTATAATTTAAGAGTAATCGGCCTTCGGCCGGGACATTTTTCTACCGAAAAATGTACAAATTTATCTTGAAAGGGGGTCAAGGGGGTGAAATTTTAAGCTTGATGGAAGTCTAGGAAACACTAAAAACCTCCCCTTAAGTCAACAAGATCAGTGGAAGCCCTTTGTGTAACTGAAAAAACAATAATAATATATATATATATATGAATCTGACAGTATCATACATCACAAAGGCTCCACCTAGTTAAAGAAAGGAATATAAACTGATCTGAAAATAGTCAACCATGTGCTTTATTTTCGTTTAGTCAATATATCGCCCCATATAGTTTTTTTGTTTGTTTTTCAACTGACGGTAAATTGTAAAATTCCCATCAATATTTGTTATTTTGAAGATTTGGTAGTGAAATATGGTTCTAATTATTAAAACTTGGTCTAAATCAAATGCAGAGATAGCAGTAGCGTCATATTTGTCCATTTGTCCAATTATATGCTAAGGGATTCAATTTATCGTCCGTTGAAAAGAAACCGAGTATAGTTGGTCCAATACACGACTGTCCTTTGTTCCGCTCACAACAATGTCTCTTGGCAGGACATGGGCGCTGTTGTTATATCTGGATCTATTGTTTCAGAGATGTGGAGAGAGAGAGAGAGAGAGAGAGAGAGAGAGAGAGAGAGAGAGAGAGAGTATTTGTCTATATCTATCTATCTATCTATCTATCTATCTATAGCTATCTATATACACGTGTCGGCAAATAATAATGAGCCAAGCCATTGAAAGAAAAATGGGAAAGAGTGGCTCGATAATATATTTATATTTGCCACCACACCCTTATTATATAACGCCCGGGACCAAAATGGCGCTATCTGGCAACTACTCACACCTGAGCCTACTGTCACGTGACGGTTTCCTGAGGAACGTCCTGCAGTATGCCTTGGGCATTTCTTGTGAGAGGGTTATACGGCAAGTGCTCCGTTGAGCCACTCGCCATTTCCGTACCCCGTGTGGTTTTGACCAACCAAGTGCCCCAGTTGTATGCCACACTGGTAGGGGAGACCACTACACTAACATAAATGGCTCGTATACTCGCCCTGAGGGAAGAACGAGTGATTATATAAAGAGATTAGTGGCCGCGTGGGTAGCAACCATTGTCAGGATATCGCTGCAGATCGTGACCTTCCTGCCGCTAGATCACACCCAGGAAGACCTAGAAAGACCTCTCCTTTGACTGATAAGCTTCTATGACGTGCAGTATTGCGAAGCCCCTCCATAACCTCCTCATAATTAAAACATGTCCTCCCAACTCCAGAATGTGTCATGGCTACCATCCGCGCGACCGCTTGCAGCATCACCTCCGTCTTCCCTCTCTGCCACGCTGCTAACCACTCGTTACTCTTCCTATGAAAAAGAAAAGGCTGCAGTTTTCCACACACTCTGGGAAGGTTTGCCAAGAAAATTATTGATTTCTATCGTCACTGGTCATGTGAAAAGTGTTTGCGAGTGTGCTTCAGTGATGAGAGCAAATTTCAGTGTTTAAAAATGTGTGAAGAGAGTGCGTCGGCCGGCTGGGAGTAGCCTAACGGTAGCCTACACAGCAAACACCCAGCTTCTGTCATGGTGTGGGTGGGCCATTTTTAGTGGTCTCCATGGTGCAGGTGATCTGTAAATTTTTTGTTTTGTTTTTTGTCTCAATGCGTGGGGATAATTAGGCTAGGCCTATATGGAGGTTCTTAAAGAACACGTGCACCATTTCTGTGATCTTCACCTCTGACTTCATGCAGGATCGCGCCCCTTGCCACACCTCCAGGGTCATCACGGATTTCTTTAATGAATAAGAGATCCCTGTTTTGGACTGGCTTAATAAGAAAATATCGGCTATCAACACCATGTCGGCAGCCCGCCTTAGGGAGGCGATCCTGCAGGTGTGGCAGGGTCTGGACCTGGCATACTGGGAGAATCTTGCCAGAAGTATGCCAGAACGCCTTAGGGAAGTCATCAGCATCAGGGGGACATAAGATTCTAAGGTAAATATTTAAAGCCATTTTTTACAATATTAAATCTCTGTCTTTCTTCTACTCAACAAGTGAACTCTGAAACTCTCTCCCTCAATCAATTTTTCCTTCATCCTATGACTTAAACTGTTTTAAGCTTCGTGTGTCCCGGCATTTTGACCCCAACGTCCCTTGCATTTGGCTCCTTCACTATTGGTTTACAGGGAGATAGGCTACTCGTTACAGGCAACCTGCCTTTTGTCTCCTTACACATAGACAAACAAATATACTGTATACTCAGTAGGCCTATGTGTGTGTACCTCGTTATGTAAGTGTACGTGAGTGGGTATGGTCATGTGTGTGCTAGTAGGCCTATTCGTTTATTATTATTAGGACTATTATTATTATTATTAGGCCTATTATTATTATTAGCCTATTATTATTAGCCTATTATTATTAGGCTATTATTATTATTATTATTATTATTATTAGCCTATTATTATTATTAGCCTATTATTATTATTAGGCTATTATTATTATTATTATTAGCCTATTATTATTATTTGCCTATTATTATTATTATTAGCTTATTATTATTATTATTAGCCTATTATTATTATTAGCCTATTATTATTATTATTATTATTAGCCTATTATTATTAGCCTATTATTATTATTATTAGCCTATTATTATTATTATTAGCCTATTATTATTATTATTAGCCTATTATTATTATTAGCCTATTATTATTATTATTATTATTAGCCTATTATTATTATTATTATTATTATGGAAGGAGATATCAGGTCTAGGCTATAGTTAACGTTCCTTCCAAGCTCTCTCGGAAGAGAGATAGATAGGGAGAGAGTGTGTGTGTGTGTGTGTGTGTGTGTGTGTGTGAGTGACCAATTGGTATGTATTAAATGACAAGTAATATTATTTTAACTACCGGTACCGTAAACAAACGTCTGTAGCCTAATCCCTAGTTAATGATTCGCGGAAGCTTGCACACTAAAATGGCACAATGATCGTGTTGTAATAATGATTTATTTTTATTTTTGTTCTCCAAAGCCGTAACTTATAATTTATTGGTTGAGCATTTTATCACGATCGGTATTTTATATACCCAACTGCTGAATGTAAAGAGTCTATCTGTAGGCTACATATCTATATATCTATCTAGGTTATCTATCTATCTATCTAGGCTATCTATCTATCTATCTATCTAAGCATTTTATCACGATCGGTATTTTATATACCCAACTGCTGAATGTAAAAGAGTCTATCTGTAGGCTACATATATATTTATCTATCTAGGCTATCTATCTATCTATCTAGGCTATCTATCTATCTATCTATCTACCTACCGTATCTACTCTGTCACATACCCCCTATTTACTTATCAAATGGTTACAATATAAATGTTTATAACGATTAATTATTCTACTGTCATGTTTACAAAGCCCAAACCCCTGTCAGTAACATAATAGAAGACTAGTTTGGCGAGTTTAAGACCTTTCGCCCCATTTCTTTGTCAATATTAAGACCTGTCGTGCCATTTAGGTGTTAATGTTTTTCCCGGCGCGTGGTAGCCAGCCTGTAGGCTAATTTATGAGAAAATTTGTTTCTACTGAAAAATATACAATTATATCTGAAAGGGGATCTTTGGAATGGGTTTTTTTTAAGCTTGACGGAGGTCGAGGGAGGAACAAAAATATAGAGATATAGATATACTGAATCTAGATCTATACATTGACCAATAAATAAACCCTACCCTCTTAAGATTGTTGTTGTTCCCTAAGCTGCCTGGCCGAACAGCCCCGAGTCCCTGAGAAAGGCCATGGCCACGATCGGGCTTTCCCACAGAGCTCTCATTGAGTGTAGATAGTGTTTTGTTGGCGTAAGTGGTTGTGTGAAATGCAGTCTTCTATGATGTGTTTAATGGTATGGGGTGCTGTGTTACATCCCGGGCAGGCGTTAAGTTAGGTTAGGTTAGAAGTTACTGTGGTCGCCCTGGTCAAGGAAAACTGTACTAACCCTTACAGTACCGGCGATGTCTTTTAGTATGTATTGAAGCTGCATTTAGACGATTTGATGAAGCTTAGGGAGGATATATGGTACCGGTAGCTACAAGGATTCATTGACATACAGTAGCCTAGGCCTAAACTTCCTGTTGTCCGAATAGCAGGGGACCGGGCCTCGTTCGGATTACCGGATTTTTTTCGTCTTATAGTTGCCGGAATGTAATGAAAAGTACGTCACCGGTTCTGAATGGGATAAAACAAACGCCTTCTATAAACTTCGTGAATAATTAATTATGCCGTCGCTGTTCCCATTTTCTTTCACAGTCTCTCGCCTTCCTTCATCTCTTTTCGCAATTTATTTCGATGACCCGGTTGTTTGCTTTATTATGAATAGCCCATTGAGAGAGAGAGAGAGAGAGAATCAGTGTTTTAAATGAAGAAAATTGGATGGCATATTTTCTTGCCATTTTTTGTATCTGCGGGAATAGCCTAATGACCTTTCACGTGTTCAGCGGCCCATATTTTTTTATTGGCATTTATATACGCTTTCAATTTTATTTCGATGGTGTTTTGATACAATAGGGACACTGGTGTAATTAAAAGTGATTGGTGTGTGTGTGTGTGTGTGTCCTATATACACTACCGGTATATGTTTTTAATATTTTTCGTTTGTGCTTCTATAATTTGTATTGTTATTAGCCATGACTTG